>JAUMTR010000003.1:1843379-1854733 GCA_032270685.1 Microctenopoma stevenorrisi
TAACATCAGCATCAGGCTCCATCAGTGAAACCTGCTGGTTACAGCCACGCTGGGACACGCCCCCAGCTCCAGAACCATGGACAGAGGTGAGAACTGTACCTGCATCAACACAGGTTCCTTTGTTGGTTCATGTCTGTTTAGATCTGTGGGTGATGTAGCGCCCCCTGTCTGTGGGTGTAGACTTTGTTCTGGCTATTGTCAGAGGAAAGTTTTATTTAATAGGAGTCTTTTAAAAGGATCCGGTACAGACAGAGGGAGAAACTCTGGAACTTCACAGCAAGAGCTCGAACATCTCTGTACAAAGGAGGAAGAGGAGGATGTGTCACCATCAGCCAATAGGAATTCAGTCTGAACATCAGCGTCACTCATATCTGGGTAAATCAGACTGACTGAGGTTATTAAAGAAAGAGAAAGTAGGATCTGTTGTTCACAGGACCGTGTGTTGTTTGTTCTGTACGTGTAGATTTACATAAAGGTATCTGATTATTCACTAAACACTGTCGCTGAGCTACAGAGACAGTGTTTGAGGACAGTACAGTGTTGTCAACTAACAGCACAGTGAGGTTTCACTGGTGTTGGACTGAGATAAAGAGGCAAACAGCGCCCTCCATGGTCCAAACCGTTTATTTACAGCAGAGTAATTTCCTGGAGGAGAGTATTTAACAACATAATATAACTATATTAATGAATAATGACATCTGTCATAAGAAAGTTTAGTAGTAGTTTGTTCTGTTATATTTACACTAATTTGTTAGGGTTAAGTTATCTGAGCTTCTTTCTTGTTCAGTTGAAATGTTTCACTACTTATAGGGAGGGAGGGGTTGCCAGGTTTGACTGTCACGTCCACCGACAGCCTTCCCTACTTTGTTTGACTAAATGAGCAGGTGAAGTGAAACCAGGAGAATAAATATGTGGTTTCTACCTGCAGCTTCCCTCAGAGACGACTGAGCCCGTTTTTATTCCTGTGCAGCGACAGTGAGATGAGCTGAGACACAAACACGTGATAAACACAGTATTCAGTATGTTTCCAACGTTATCACACCGCTTTCCCCTCCTTCCAGGAAACACACCGTAGATCTTCAGTGTACGACACACACACACACTTTAATGTACATACACATAAACAGAACATGAAACAAATCACTGGAGGAAACTAGTCACATGTAAAGAAACTAAAAATCTGAACACGTAAACTTCCCTGTTTCACATGAACAATGTACTAATATTTATAAACAGGTAAAACAGTATTCATGAAAAATAAATAACTTGCATGAACAAAATACGTTAAAGAATCACAGATATATTTAGTTTGTGTCATTATGTCTCACACTGGGTATAAATAAAAACAGTACTTGGATGTTGAGGTGTGTAGTTTTAAGCTACAATATGAGGTATTAACTACTAAATGTTGCAACAACACGATCAGTTCTGCAACATCATGCGGAGCTGCAGACCTTCTGTCTGTCCTCCGTCAAGTTCAATTTGTTCTTCGACAATGAAGCAGGTGACGGCTCATAACTAGAAAAAAACTCTGATCTTCTGTCACCAAAACAATATCAGAGCTAAACAGAAAGTAAACAGTTTGAAACATGATCTAATCTAACACAAAAATGTTGTCACTTTTATCTGGAGGTAAAATCGTGTTATTCTTTCTCTGTTACTTCTCCTTAATCATACAGTCATTTCTTTACAAGGTGTGTAGTTCTTCATCGTGATGGAAAGAACTGATTCTTTGTCTGAGAGAAACTATTGAATGTGATAAATGACACAATTGTCCTCTCACTCAACATTTACATTAATAGAAAACATAAAATCAGGTAAAACCAAAGTGTTCAAGCTTTGCCGTTCAACCTCTTTATCACATTTCTTTTCTTCGATTCAACAACAGATGAAGAACCTCACTGTGTCGTATTCAGTTCCTCCATGACGTCAGAAATATTTTGAGCTGTAAGGTAAAAATACTTAGTTAATTCAGATTCCCATTTGAATTCAGGCACTTTTACAAAAATCAGCCCTGAAAGATTAGAGGTTAAAAATCCAGAAACCTTTTTAAATCTACTCAGTAAAAATAAGTTTTACTCACGAGTCGGAGGGTGAGTGGCTGAAATAAAAAGAAAGCACAGTTGTTAAAATTAAGATTTTAGAGTTTCCAGGTTTCCTTCCAGTGATGATCCTCTGTTTTAAACTAAAAATAATCACGTCTCTCTTTTGTTAAATGGAGTCAAATGTCAGCTGTGGTGTCTTTATCTGCTCAGTGTTTCCCGTGTTCAGCTTTCTCGTCTTAATGCTTAGTAATAAAATACTGAAGAGAAAAATGTTTCTGTTTCAAACTCTCACCATTGTTCTTTCTGTAAATGTTGAATCCAGACACAAGGCTGACGACAAGAACAACTGTGATGAAGATGCTGATGATGACCGCGACAATAGAGTTTTTCTTTTCTGTCAAGCAAACAACAACAAACAAAAGGAAGCAGGTTAGAAAAGATTTAACTCTGACAACCAGACATTATACAGACACTTTATCTGCTGCTGATTCCACATGTATCTTTACTTGTCCCTACATAGTTCATTTATCTTTAATTATCTATTAATTAATTCATGTATTACATTATATGTGTTCTACAGCTGTTCAGTGATCAGATGCGTGTCCTTAGCTTCAATCTTATTAGAGTTTAAACAAAATCATCACACGTTGTCACAAGAGGAAAAATAAGTTAAATTAAAAATATGGATCGATAGAAAAACTAAAAAAATATTTCATTTGCGTTTAGAATTATCTTGAAGTACAAATATAACACACACCACTTCACTAATAAATTACATTAGAATATTATTTATACCCATGATTCCATTTTTACCTTCATTGGTTCTGATCTCTTCTTCGTCCAGTTTGGTGATGATGTCGTTCTTCAGACCAGAGAGATGAAACACACAGTCGTACCTGCTCCAGTCTTCAGCTCTGACTGATGAAATGTACAGATCAACATTCATCTGGAAGGTTCCATCATGGTTGGGGAGGATCTCTCCATGGTCCACGTCCTCATGAGTCTCCTCTCCATCTTTCCTCCAGAACATTGTGGCTCTGTCAGGGTAGAAACCTGTAGCGTGGCAGCTGACGGGAGAGGAGGGAGACGTCTGGAGGAGACACACTGAGGGAGGATCTGAGGAGAGAAAAAAATCTCAAAGTCTCTTTAAAGAATTTACCTTCATCTTTGATATAATGTATTTTAGATGTCTCCGTTAAAATGCCGTCACAAAAGACTCCATTTTAATCTTCAAAGTGAGAAATCTGAGTTTTTAAATTTCCTCTTCTCTTCTTCTTTTTGAATTAGATGCCACCAACATGTTTCAGAAAGTTGAGAACAACAGGACAAAATACCGCAGTGAAGAAGAGAGAGAGAATAAAAGAGACGGCCTGGTAGCTCAATGCATTAAGCGTCAGACTGGGATGTAGGAGGTCGCAGGTTCAAATCCCGTCTGACTCCTAGTCCATCCCCTACCAGGTGTGTCGCTGAGCCAGACACACAGCGCTAGCTCCCTGTAAGTCGCTTTGGATAAAAGCGTCTGCCAAGCAAAGAATATGAGGTAAAGGTAGGAAGAGCGATGAAGAAAGGAAGAACAGTAACAGGACAAATGTGTTGTGTCATGTTTTACCTGCTCTGAGCAGAGAGCTGTTCCCGTAGTTCAGATATTTCTTCAGCCACTCAGGACAAACCTGGGTAAAGTAATCCTTCTTCTGTGCTATACGGCCTTTGTTTTGCTCCCACTTGAGTTTGGAGATGACAGACTGAGGTTTCGGAGCGACCCATGACTCTGTCCTCACATCGAATGAGATGAAGTCTTCGCCATCATAACCGTCCTGATCAAACCCGTTGACCTCATCAGTCTGATCGTCCCACTCACAGCCGTAAATGTTCTGGTAAATGTGGACACCTGGGAGAGAGACGGAGACTTTGTCAAACCACAGCACAGGTGTGTTTGATCCCAGAGACTCACTGATCCAGATGTGACTTATTTTATCCGTAAACATACCTCTGGTTTGGTTGAAGCGCTTTTTAGCAGTTTCAATGTCGACTTTAATGACCTGCTGCTCACCCAGAGCGATGTCAGTGTGCCACTCCAGGTACTTTGGATAATCTACCAGGACTTTGTTCATCCAGTGCTGTTTGATTTCTGCTCTCTTGGTGTCACTGTCGTAGTAAATGATCTGAACCTCATCCACCATCCCAACAATCACAAACTCTGGCAGGTTTGGGACTTGAGAAGATGCAGTGAAGAAATACTTCAGAGAGTGAGTCACTGAAAGAAAGAAATGTCACTGACTTCAGGTTTAAATCCAACGAATCAGCTTTTATTCTGAAACCGATTCAAAACCCACATGGATGGTTCTGCATTCATAGCTGTTGTATATTCTCATAATCAGTGGTATAATTTCTGAGGATGTTGTCAGGTGTGTTGTGGAGTTGTTCACTAAAAGAATCAAGAATTATTTTAACCCGCTAAAAATCACGTTCGTGGTTTTCTGTTGTTCACTGTTGAACATAAATAAAAAGCTCTTTTCACTGCTGCGTTTCAGCATCCAGCGAATTTAAACGTTTTATGGTTTGATTTAACCTCCAGGTTTTGTGAGACTGTTGGATTGAACGCAGCAAATACATTAAAGGCCTAAAACACAGAGTTGACGCTTGTGCTTTTAATGCAGTTTCATTCTGGTTCCTGTCAAACTGGTTCTGTTCAAATGAATGAACATAATGGCTCCTGTTTCACATTAGGAGAGAATTTGTTCAACTATAAGTCGGGTTTGGTTCTGTCTTACACTGTTTTAAATGCGTTCTGGATTTACACGTGAGAAGACTTTAAACAGACATTATTTTACATCAATGTCCGATTCACCAACTTAAACTCAGCTCACCTGTTTCCGTGTCGGGGATTCTCAGGAGAAACAGAATCATCCAGATGTGCATTGTGGCTGGTTTCGTCTCATCCAGCATCAGAGCTGATGTAGGATGAAGAGCAGGAGAAGTGTGGGGATGATAATGATGCGTTTTGAGGAACCAGGAAGTGTTCGGTGGATCGAGAGCTGTGCGCTGCAGGAAGTGGTTCAAACTGTGGCACGATACCCAGAAACGCGTCTGTGTCACGGTGTTCAGCTGGTCCTGCTCCACACACGGAGTTCATGTCGCTCACCCTGCGCTCCCTCTCTGCGGAGATAATCACGTCATGGTCATGGTGTCATGTCATGGTGTCACCTGTTCTCCTTTCTTCTTGAGCATTATTGGGTTTTGCTTGTCGGACTGTTTTCTCTGCCCCCCCATCTCTCATTTGAGCCTCGGACTCTGGTCTTTAATCTGGGAACCGGTTCCTCCAGCCATGCTCTGTCAGTGAGCACACTGTTACCGTGAGTGATTATAGACTCAGACCTAATGTGCCTGTCACTTGCACATGTCCTGTACTTTTGGTTTGGACCCGGATTGGATCGAACCTCTGCCTCTGTCTCAATAAATCTGCTGCTCTGCAACCACCTGCTCTCTCCCTCTCTTGTCATAGCTCCTCTGCTCCCGACCCTCTCCCCTCCCCGGACTCCAACTCCCATCATCCCCTTCACCCACCTCCAGTCGTCAGAACTCTGATCCGGTTCAGTCTTCAGGCTGCTCAGCCCCTCATCTGTAAGCAGTCTCTCTCTCTCTCTCTCCCTCTGATTCACCGTTTATCCACATTGTTTAATAAAAGCCTTCTGCTCGTGTTGCTGGTTTTCTCTGGGTCCATATTACGAACCATTAACACTTTGAGTTTCTAGAGCTAAGTTTGCTTGTTTTTAGTGCTTATTAAAATGAGCCTTCCATGTGGAAACACTTTGACTTTATCTCTCCCAGTTAAATAAACACACTCAGTAATATTAGAACATGTAGTGTTTATTACCCTGTACTTAATATTTCCTATCTTTCCTTTTATTCCTGTTGGTGGTATGTGTGCTACCACTGATAAATCCTAAATCCATCCTCCCAGCAGATCTGAGAGAACAAGTGCATGGAGCATGGACTTAGTGCTTTACACTCACACTGCACTATGTTTTACACAGTTCCACAGTCTTCCTGCCTCTAGGAAAATTGGTGAAACATTTCCACTTCTTCAGCTCAAAGAAGCTCAGTTGGACAGAAAATTGCCGGAACACACAACAATACAAACATGTTCTTCAAATCAAATACAAATTTTATTTGTCACATACAATCTTATACAGTGTACAACCTGCAGTGAAATGTGTTCTTCTGCATTTAACCCATCCCCCCTTGGGGGGAGCAGTGAGCAGCCACAGACGGCGCTCGGGGAGCTGGCGCTGGGTGTTTCGCTCAGGGACGCACAGGGTATGGGGGTTGGCGACTCAGCTGGGAATCGAACAGTATCGATACAGTATCTGTTGATAAATAATAAATATTTGAACATAGTTAACAGTGAGAAGCCTTCACTTATCATCCTACAGCAGGGAGGGCATGTGCATCAGAGCCAGCTCAACAATTAGGCGATATCGCACATTCAATCCATATTGGGTCTCTGGTGACCTTCATGTCTGGATTATAGACTCTAATAAAACAAGTTTGTCTTCCAAAGCTGAAGCTCTCTCCATGTTACAGATGTGTTGTTGGGTCTCTTCATTTGTAGCCATTCACTACAGGTTGGACACATAAATACGATTGATAAATACTCAGCACAAACTTTAAGTAAAGGTATAAAATAATTAATACATTATAACTTATTTTAAAAGCAGACAGTTCAACATAAAGAGTTTATACTGTGCGCAGAGGTGATGTGTCAGGGAGAGTGGTTGGTTACCTTTGATCCACGCTGACATTCAGTAGAGGAATCAGAGCGGATATTAATTTATCAATACCTGCTGGCCACGTGTGTTAAAGGCCTATCATAGTACAACACAATGATGGACAAACACAGCAGACAGTCTGAGCCATTACTTACCACAGATCGCTGGTTGCTGGATGTTTTTGCTACTTGATGAAGTTCCTGACACTAAAATAATATAAAAAATATGTCTTTTAGACAAAAAGTATTCAATACGTGGCAGTAACATGACTACAACTTAAAAGGCACATAGTTTATTGACTGATTAAACTTTGTTGTTGTGCATTAAACAATTACTATATTAATAAATATTATTATAAACTGCTTAAAATACTTACAGTTAGCAGATATATTTATTTACCCTGAAATGTAAGAAAATATTAGTTACTTACACTTTTTATTACAGTTTAAACTGACTGTATATCAAACATTTCTTTAAACGTCTTATGAACATTATTTGTATCACAGGAAAAATAACATTTATATCAATGAAGTTAGACATATCTGTGCTATAAAACTTCATTTATGAGTAATTTACTTTGTGGCTCACCTTTACACTTTTATAGATAAAAAGCTCAGCGATGCATATGATCATGAGGAGCAGTCCTGCACCAACCGCACATAAAAAAAAGACAGAAGAAGAACCTGGAACCAAAGCAGAACATAGACACAGTTAATCTCACTGTTGAACCACTGGATGATCAGACTTCAGTCATCTCACTATTTGAGGATGATCAGAAGAAAAAGAGGAGAGAGATGCGAAATGTGTCTTAGTGAACAATCAGAAATGTTTTGCTGTAATCTCTTCTTCCAGGACAAGATGCTGAAACCTGTAACATGGACTTTCCACTGGTTTGGTCTTCACTGCGTTTCAGCAGTGACTCTGTTTTATTATTTACCCAGCAGGAGTGGTTCATAAGCAAAAATAATTCTCCACTTTGTTTTCGTCTTGTTTGAGCTTTTATCTACAAAATCTACAGTTAAGATGTTCATGGACAACTTCATCAGTTTTAGTTGTTAAACACATTATTTCATCCTCATAAACACATGTATCATCTCTGCGGCCTGGTAGCTCAATGGGTTAAGCGTCAGACTGGCATGCAGACGGTTGTGGGTTCAAACCCCGTCTGACTCCTAATCCATCTCCTACCAGGTGTGTCCCTGAGCCAGACACCCAGCGCTAGCTCCCTGTAAGTCGCTTTGGATAAAAGCGTCTGCCAAGCAGAGTAAAGTGAAGATCTCTGATTCCATTTTTACCTTCATTGGTCCTGATCACATCTTTGTCCAGTTTGGTGATGATGTCGTCCTTCAGACCAGAAAGATGAAACACACAGTCGTACCTGCTCCAGTCTTCAGCTCTGACTGATGAAATGTCCAGATCAACACTCATCTGGAAGGTTCCATCATGGTTGGGGAGGATCTCTCCATGGTCCACGTCCTCATGAGTCTCCTCTCCATCTTTCCTCCAGAACATTGTGGCTCCGTCAGGGTAGAAACCTGTAGCGTGGCAGCTGACGGGAGAGGAGGGAGACTTCCGGAGGAGAGACACTGAGGGGGGATCTGAGGACAAACAGAAACAAAGTTTTTTGGTCTTACTTAAAATTATCTGCCTAAAAATATAACTTTTTAAATAATATAAATTTATTATATACATAGTATGTTATTGGAATTAACAGAAGTGATGTGTATGTGAAAGACAGATGAAGAGAGAATTAGACTCAGTCTTTGTATGAAGCTTTATATTTATTGTAATGTTACCGTTTGTAAAAAGGTGAGAAGACCATAAATAATAATAATAATAATGAATACTTTATTGATCCCCTTGGGGAAATTGTTGTGTGGACAGCTGCTAGACCTGTGTCAGCGCTACAGGTATCAGTGTCTTGTCCAAGGACACCTCGACATGTAACCTGGTGGGACTGGGAATCGAACTCGCTCACCCTTGTTATTGAAGACGACTGCTCTACCCACTGAGCTATCATGACGCCCCAGGCCACGTGATTCTTACCTGTTCTCAGCAGAGAGCTCCTCCCATAGTTCACATACTTCTTCAGCCACTCAGGACAAATCTGGGTGAGGTAGTTCTTCTGCTGTGCTATATACGCTTTGTTATGATCCAACTTCTGTTTGGTGTTGAATGCCTGTTGTTTTCGAGCGATAAATGTCTCTGTCTTCAGGTCAAATGCGATTAAGTCTTCTCCATCATAACCATCCTGAAAAAACCCATTAACTTCACCAGTCTGAGCGTCCCATTCACAGCCAACCATCCTCTGGACAATGTGGACACCTGAGAGACCGAGATAGAGTCAAAAACCAGGTTAACAAGAGTGAGACCTGAGCATAGTCACAGATTCACTGTTTATATCAAATCAGTCAGATTATCAACACCTTCTGTTGTTATTTGTTTGAGTGAGATTCTAACAAAGTTTTCAATTTGTTCACTACTGTACAAACCTCCAGTTTGGTTGAAGCGCTGCTTTGCAACTTCAATGTTGGCTTTGAAGATCTGCTGAGTACCCAAACAGTTATCAGTCTGTATCTCCCAGTACTGAGGATCATCAGCTGTGACTTTGTTCATCCAGTCCTGTTTGGGTTCTGCTTTCATAGTGATACTGTCATAATAAACCATCTGAACCTCATCCACCATCCCAACAATTACAAACTCTGGGAAGTTTGGAACTCCAGAAGATGCAGTGTAGAAATACTTTAGAGAATGAGTCACTGTAAGAAAAGTTAATTAATAGTATTTAAGTTTTTATCATTTTATAGATCACTGACCAACAGCCTGGCGTGTTCCTACTCACGTACAATTATTCAAAACATCCCAATTGTCTGTGATGCAGTTTATATGTAAAAATCCTAATTATTATTAAAAAAAAACTTGGGGTTCAATGACTTGCATAAAGACCTTTTAATATGTAGCAGGAGGATCCTTACTGAACCATCAACTACACAGCTGGAAGAAGACTGTTCTGTATTCATTTACTCTGACATTGACATCTATGGACAATTTATAGTCATAACTTAACCCAACATGTCTTTGGATGGTGGGAGGAAGCTGGGAGAACATACATACAAACTCCACACACAAAGCCATACATGTACTGTGTCTGTGGATCCTCTGGTGTATGGCTTACTCCCTCTAAGCTAAAAATCAGCAAGCCAGTAAAAGCAAGCATTTTATGAGAAAAACTAAAAAGGGCATGTTGAAGATTAACTGAACCCCTGTGGCAGCAGACCACTGACATGTCATTAACACAAATTTAAAACTGTATTTGTAAGTATACTTTAAACAACTTAACAGAAGGATCAAAGGATCTAAACGTTTATATACGTAATGTATTAAAGTATACAGAATGTGGCTTTAGTATTTAGAGGCAATGTTCACACACTGTCCAACATCTATATGCTTGAGGTTTATTTATGATAGGATGGAAACCTAAAGGCTGATATTTCACGACACGTTTTATAAGCAGACAAACGTACATTTAATGTAAACTTTAAGTTATTATTACATTTTGTATTTCGTCTTCCAGGAAGTGCTAGACATTAAATAACTATAACTTCATAAAGGATTTGGTGTGTAAACACAAGGCTTCCTCTTCAAACATAAACCGACATTAAAGTGTTTCACTGACCTGCTGCCGCGCTGTTTATTCCCAGGAGAATCAGAAAAAGCAAGATCTTCATCGTGACCTTTAGGGTCTAAAAGTTTGATCGACTAAAAAAAAAGTAAAAGTAAACTATAATAATAACCTGTGTAAGAAGAAGGAAGGAACAATATGTTTAGGTTCAGGTAGAGTTGCAGATCTCAGTAACTATCTCTTAGCAACCATGGGTGCAACCATAGGACCCACACACTGTGTTATCTATCTAATCTGGCATCATTCATATTTTATTCTGCACAACAGTTTGCTAACATATATGTAATATTAATACATTTTTATTAGATTTTTCTTTTAAATATGCTTTCAGTGCATCATATTCAGTATTCATTATTTATTATATATAAAGATTTGAGCCATTCCAGCTACACCAGGAAAAGTTCTAAGAAAAATGTTAAGATTCTCACTGGCAACTGTTAGTGTTTAAGTGTTCAGCACAACCTGAGTGCAGGTTGTGCAGAAATCTCAGAGACAAAAATAAAGACAATACTAATGTAAATTATAAATTATACCCCGTTTAAAGGAGGTTTGTAATATCTACACAATAACTACAACTATACTCCAGATATTGTACATTTTTGTGTCTCTTAACTTACTGTGAGGTTATTATTGCACATTGTTCAGTGGTTTTGTTTTGTGGCCAGGAAGTTGAAAAACCTTGTTCTGTGAGTGATGAAGCCGTCCACTCTGTTGTGTCTTAGGTCAGTGGTTCCCAACCTTTTTCCCAAGGGAGCCCTATTTTTCTAGAAATTTTTTTTATGCAGCCTCCTCTTCCTCACCTGCTCCTTTAAATTCAGAAATGTACTACTGTCAACAGAAAGTGAACACCTGAGGCTG
>JAUMTR010000003.1:1862534-1912559 GCA_032270685.1 Microctenopoma stevenorrisi
CAGCCTCAGGTGTTCACTTTCTGTTGACAGTAGTACATTTCTGAATTTAAAGGAGCAGGTGAGGAAGAGGAGGCTGCTCATCAAACTGCTGAACGTGATGAAGAACAGCTCATCATGTCTTTATGGATTATTATCCGTCAGAGGGCGACATCTACCTGCAGGTCTGCAGATCTCCTCACTGTGTATGTGAAAGTGAAACTAACATGAACGTGGACATCCAGGGGAAAACCGTCGATCTAAACCCACTTTAGTTGGAGTAAAGCAGCAGAGAGGAGACTTTTCACCATGACGGAGTTCTCCACGATTTATAAACTGTCCCTGGTCGCGTTAAGCTGCTTCATCCAAGGTAAATGAATGTCGCTGTTTTTGCTTTGCTGCTCTGGTTGAATTTAGGAAACAGAGATAAATACATACAGTTTATGCTTAAGTTGATCATATATTCACAGTAACATTACAGGTCGCCTTTATCTTCTAATGTAATAACTAAACCAAATCTCATGACAAATGTGCACAGTTCATTTTATTTTGCGTGTAGCTTGTTACAACATGTTTGCAGGATATTAAGAAAAACATGTGCAAACACACAACAGTCAAACGTTATTTCGGCAAAAGCCAAATATGGCAAAAAGATGCCTGCTTCAATCTGAGGTGGAAATCTGCTGAACCACTGAACCTGAACTTTTTTCAGGTTATTAGAATAAAAGAGTCTTTGTGACATTCATGCCGAATTGAATATAAGACCCTGACACGTGAAAAAACGTTTAATCGATATGTTAATCGATCATGTAAAATGACCTTCAACATGTGTCAATTTAAATTGTATATTTGTGACTGGAGTTTGGTGTCACGTGTTCAGGGAAGCATCTCGCTCTCTCTTGGCTGTTTATTCTATAACTGTTTATTCACCTCAGTCACAGTTTGTATATGTTGAAACACAGCTCACTGCCCAGACTAAAAATAATCCTGGTGCATGTTTCTTCTGCTCGCTGTAAATGTAATATTTTGAAATCTGCTGTCTACAGCCTGCAGCAGCAGCAGCAGCAGCAGCAGGTGTCCGGTGATGGAGTGCTGGTTCGTGCAGGAGAAGGCAGGTCGAGGAGGAGGTTTAACTGGTGCCACAACCCAGGAGAAATCTCTGCTTTACATCAGCACAGACCCGAACAGCCAGAGTGCAGAGTCCCAGCACGTCCCAGCTGATATCAACCCGGACAGAGTCTACTCTGTTACTGGTTAGTGCAAAATGAAGAGAGTGTGTTACTACTCAGGGGAAGTGTGTTCAGCTTCCTGCATATGTGAGATATCTGCTGTGTGTGTATCTCAGTGTGGACGGTGCAGTAAATGTGGTATGAATTTCAGAGTGAACTGTCTTCAGAGAACAGTAATTTATACACTTTCACAGATATACAGGCGCTGCTCTTTAATCATTTTGAACTTTTTCTGCATCTGTCTCTGATTCATATGACTCAAAACCTCAGGTTATCATCAGAGTTTCCAATATATCTGTAAACATTTACACTGAAGTTAAGTTTAGTGTAAAAGAGACAAAATGGGGAATATTAATTAGACAGATATGAACATTGCACTTGTCTTACAGAATTTATATTAGAGATAAAGTTCAGCTTTTAGTGAATTTCCTAATTATTTATTTGCCTACTAGGGATTCTATATTTACTTAGGTATATTTCAGAGACTTGTTGAAGTTTTGCAGTTTTGTTCGTGCCTCGTCAGTGTTCACTCTTCATCACCCCTCTGACTCCTCCCTCCTCAGACCCTGCTGCCACTCTCTGCCACCGCTCGCTCAACCCTCCCAGAGGCTCCATCAAGAAGCCGCAGTGTGAGATCAACCCCTTCCTGCCGCAGCCGTCCAGCCTCAAATGGGTCACTCCGCTCACAGACTCAGCCCTGAGTCCCATCTACCTGCAGGCCGACTGGTTCTCAACAGCGATGCAGGGACTTCACGAACAAGTTTGCATTTCCAGCATCACGCGGGCTCCTGCAGGAACCAGAGATCACAGAGGTGATGATTTATTACACGGAACACGGCTGCATGTGTCTCAGTCATGTGTGGTGGTTTGACTCTCTCTGTCTTCTCTCTGCTTCCTCAGTCGTCCTGACTGTGTCCAGTAAAACCGTCTCAGTTCAGGCCCGACTTGGGAAACCAGTGCTGCTGGATTGTGGCTTCTGGGCTGATCCTTCCTCTCCTCTGTCCAAGTCTGGCTTTGCCGTCGAGTGGCGCTACCAGTTCAGAGGAGACGGCCGACTTGTCCTGGCCTATGACGGAAAGACGGACCGCTTGGCTGATACTCAAGAGGAAGGAGCCAGTCTGGACATTGAGGCTTTGCACAGAGACAGAAACGCATCGCTGGTCCTGGAGGAGGCTAAAGTGCGTCACTCGGGGACGTATATCTGCACCGTGTATCTGCCCTACCTCCTGTCCCAGGTGGCTCTGGAGCTGGAGATCGTAGGTGAGGTTTTTATGCCCTGATGCATCCGTTGTTAGTGCTGAGCAGCTGCTTTCTGATGACACTGACAGAAATCCTCCTGTTACAGATTGTAAACTCAACTCTCTGTTAATTCTCTTTTTCTTCCTCGTACCAGAACCTCCATCCCTCTCCATCCACCCCTCCCCTCTGCCTCTCGCCGTCCCCGGCCAGGTGCTTTCCGTCCAGTGTGAAGCGTCCGGCTTCGCCCCTCTCTCTCTGGAGCTGAGCTGGGAGTTTAAAGGAGCTGATGGGGAGACCAGGCCCCTGGGATCAGGCAGCGTAACGGGCCACAGGCAGGCGTGGGATGGCACCTTCAGCCAGAGCACCCGGCTGGAGCTCGACACGTCAAAGATGGACCTCGGGAGAGGGGGGGAGCTCAGCTGTGTGGCTGTTCATGCTGGAGGCACCAGACGGGCCAGCGTGACCGTCAACGTCATCGGTACCACAGCACGGACACTGAGAGAAAAGCAGAGTGTCTTATTATCGTATAGTAGAGTATATTATTAAGTCAGGACAGTTGCCTGCATTTGTTAGACTGTTTTCTATTAGATTCGATTGGTGTTGCTCTCATGGGAAAGATAAATAAACATTGAATATTGGAGGTTAAATTTGTTTCTGTCATTGTAAATGCAAGTTGTAGAAAATCAGTCGAACCTTGAATCTTGTCTTTTGTCTCGACAGGGTTCAGCGCTCCCTCCATTGAAGACTCTATGGCTATGGTTGGCGTGGCACTGGTGCTCTACGGTCTCATCAAGTTCGTCTCCTGGACATTTACCAGCTCAGGTAGAAAATAATCCAGAAACAGACATGAGAAAAATCTTTTCTTTTCATTTTAGTTTTACTTTCTGTCCTTTACTTCGCTCTATAGGCTCAGACGAGGCTGAGAAACAAGACAAGGTAAAAAGAAAATACTAATAGATATAATTTATTCCTATATACTATATATTTATTATTGTTCTTTTCAATAATAACCTTCCATTTTTTTTACTTACAGAAAACTAATTAAGGATTAAAGAAGTCCACTGCTGTGATACAGAAGCACCAAATCTGTTTCTTTTGATATCAAGGTTTGAATTTCAGGACTGCGTGTTCATCTGCTCCCATAGACAGTAAACAGTGATTGTCTTCTTAGTTTTTACAGATCCTCCAGGTGTCTGCTTGAGCAGTGATTCACTTGGGTTTAAATTGTTATTTTCATTTTTTTCAATATGCAAAAACAGGTAGGAGAAAGTTACAAGGAGAATTTCCTACTAGAGTTTAATTAAATATTCATAATTCTTCATTTTAACAAAGATATTTTCACATAACTTGTGGGTCACTGGAACACTGGAAAAGACATGACAATGTTAAAAACAAGAAACATCACCACTGACCAGACATGAGTGTGTGTTTGACTTCTCAGCCTGCACCTTAAACAACCTCAGACTTTCAGATCACGGTCTTTTTGTAAATTATGTATATGTCTGACTTTTTTTCATTTGTGCTTCATGGCGGTGTTCTCATCATATTAGTTTGTGAGTTTCTGTAAATATATTTGTGTATGCTGTCCCTCTTGTGTCAGAAATGATTCTCTTTTCCAAAACAAACAAAAAATAAACTTTCTGGGCTGATTTAAAAACTTAGTACTGTGAAGATAACAGTAATAGTACATACAGGGCGCATTGTGCTGCAGGAAATTCACCGTGTGTACCAAAACATTATGACAGTCTGCATTATGAGTAAAGTCTAAATAAAGAAATGAAATTAGTTTCTAAAACACAAACTCCAGTGTCTTGTTTATCCATAAATGAATAATCAATCTTGCTGGGGAAATCATCATCAATTTATTTTATATAACAGAAATAATGACATTATTGATTTTTAGAATTGAAACCTTTTGTAATGACAATACTTCGAAGGACAATTGAGAGAAATGTCAAATGAAAATGAGCACACTTAAGAAAACATTTATTACCACAGGAAAACGTGAAGCAGCTGGAAAGAGATTGTGACTTCCTATGTTCTTTTCAAAATAAAAAATACATTGACTAGTTGTATAGTAAACAGCGCTAAGGATGCTAGATATATGACTATACATATATAAAAATATGCGGTAATTAAGATTTATGACAACAGCTGACAGAATTGTTTCTACTATTTTCTTTTCTTTTTTATAAAAAAAGCTATAGTTATATAATACTACAACAACTATACTATAATATAATAATACGCTGGAATTGTCATTTCATATAACTGTTATTTGTCATTTTTAATTTCATTTTTTCGTGTTCCTGAATGTTGTCCATGGAAAAGAACAACAGTTTATGGAAGGAAGCTAGTCGTCCTATAGCAAACGGCGTTACTGAAAGGAATCCATGCATCGACCAATCTGAGGCTTTGATGCTGACACGACTTTAGCGGGTACATTTTCGATCCCTCCACGACACAAGCTGCATAGGTTAGCCAAGTTTAGGGAGCGATGTTTTGTTAAAGAGTGGGATAAAAGAGTTCATATAGTATCGCGGATTTGTTTGAGAAGTCAATTGTCTAACAACAGCCGTTAACAGTATGCAGATTTTTTCTTGTGTGTTATTCTTTTACTTAGCAAAGTGGCAACGGTAACTAGCACCTTATGCTAATGTTAGCTAACTGTTACACTATTTTTATCATTCGCCGTAGTGGAGCTTTATCCTCCTTTGTTTTCACGTCAGACAGCTCATAAACAAGAGGCTAGTGTGTAAGTATGTCATAATAGTAATCTTTCTGTTCTAACTTTAACATTTCTCTGGTTTGTCATATGTTTTCTGATGTATATAGCTTAAGTTTAATTCACAATTTACGTAAACTAGCTGTTGGTTTCGTTTTTTTAAACTAAAGACGAGATGCTGCTGACGATACACAGATCATTCTTTGCCCAGACACAGTTGGGTGGCGGCTTGGTAGACAGTTAATATTGGAAAGCATGAAGGAAAGTCTCTCTCCTCTTACATTAGTCTAGACCACTTTACACTTTAAACTTTACACGACTGCTGACTAGTCTGATTAAATGACCCCAGTCTTACACCAACATGGTCGGTTTGTAACTGATTAAACTGATCACAAAACTCATCAACCAGTCTCCATTACAAGTTCCCAGAGCCCAGAGCCCAGATATTTGTCAGAACACCCTAAACATTAAGTTGATGTATGATGTTGCATATTTCCTGATTGAGTTCCTGTTTTTCCTGTTTTTTGAAAAACAGTTTATCACAAAACCATAATGCCACTGTCCCTGACCCTCTGGGTGTCATATCCCTTTTCTTAGCTCGAGGTTTCACTCTTAAGTCTTCCTGATCAACATTTTTCTTTTCTTTTTCTTCCTGAAAATAGAAACAACCAGACGTTTAGATGGCGGTGGCTCCCGCCTCGTTGGCCGACAAGATTATTGTTCTTGATGATGAAGAAGATGATGATGAGAATAAAGAGGAGAATCCTCAAACATCTTGTGTCACCCCCACCCCGTCTTCTGAACAAAAAGACAAAAATGTGTCACCCCTCAGAGCTCAGCATCCACCTCCCACCCACATTACCCGGTCACCTTTTGCCTCTTCGAAGAAGGACAAACATGTTCTGGAAGCAGAGAATCATAGGTTGTTCACTGAGGTGAGTGATATCTATGTATCCACATGACACGCTGGCTGGTTATTTTTCAATAAAGTCATTATGTAATATAAAGTACATCTGATCAAATGGCCCTTTAATAACACTGGTAAAATCTAGGAAAAAGAATGCACCAGTCCTCCAGAAGTTTTTAAAGACGTGTAAACAAACATTCTGTTTACGGAAGTCATTATACTGGAGAGTTGTATTTGTTTAGGAATTACAGGTGAACTGGAAGAACTTGAATTACAATATGCTGTTGCTGTATGTATTATTACGTGTCTGTTTTCTTTGCCGCCTCCTTCATATTTTCTGTTTCTCTTCCTTTTAGTTTGTGGAGCACTGCACGCCGTTCACCAAGGACTGTCCTGAGGTGTTGACCTTTCTCCAAACCAAGCATGCCAAAGCCTCCCCCGACTATCTGTCGTCGGTGGAGTTCAGGAACACTTTGGGACGATGTTTGACCCGTGTTCAGGCCAACCGCTCTAAAACATTTGTCTACATCAATGAACTGTGCACTGTACTCAGGCAGCATGCAGCCAAGAAGAGGAAGATCCTCACCAAGGTTGAATCTTCTACCTCATCATCAAATACCTCCCAGTCTACCTCTGTTATGTCTCAAAGTAAAGGCAAGGCGGACGAAGATAATGATGAAGAGGAGGAGGTGAAACTGACAGCAGATGATGAGCAACCTTCCACCTCAGGGCTGCAGGCGGATAATAACGGGGAGGCTCAGGGAGCGGAGAGGACAGTGAAGAGGGCATCCAGAAAACAGGTGATAGACATGTTTTAGGAGTTTTAAAATAATGAGAAGTCGCTGTAGTAGAAAACGCTGTAGTTCCAGTTTCATGTTGTTGTCTCCATATACACCTCCTTCATGTTTTCATTATTTTTTAGAAACCACTTCTGAATAGTCTCAGAAGTGTGTGAGGAAACACACCTAACTCCTCATGTCTGCTCTATATTTCTCTCAGATCGCGTACCTGGAGAACCTGCTGAAGATGTATAACGATGAGATCTGCCGATTACAGAAGGCTGAGCTGAGCGTAGACGACCTGGGAGCTGAGGACTCGCTATACATCCAGGAGCACAAGCTCAAGCGCAAGGTCAGGCTGGAGTCTAATACGGATGAGTTGTACAAAGAACTACTACGTGATGTTATATGTCGTTTCTCTTTCTCTTCCAGATAATGAAGATTTATGAAAAGCTGTGTGAACTGAAGGGCTGCAGCACACTAACGGGCCGAGTCATTGAGCATAAGATCCCTTACTCGGGCACCCGTTACCCTGAGATCAACAAGAGGGTAAGTAACCTGTTGTTTATTAAAAAGCATAAATTAGGCTAAACATTGCATTTGTCATTTGTTTGCTGAGTGTTTCCTCAGATCAAAATAACAGACAGTAGTAGTTCAAGAGCAATTTAAAGACCTGACGTGTCTGGATTTGATTGGCAGCTGGTTCATTTGGTAGAACTGTGCTTCTCTCCTCTATCAGATCGAGCGTTTCATCAACAGCCCCGAGGCACGAAGGAACCCTCCAGATTACCAAGACATCCTCCAGCAGGTGCTGCGTGCTAATGAGCGCCACAACCTGGGTCTAAGCAGAAAACATCTGAACCAGATGGCCCAAGAGGCTTTCAGAGAAACCGGGACCCTCATGCAGGAAAGACGGCACATGGACCTGGTGTATAACTTTGGCTCGCATCTCACCGACGCCTACAAACCTGGTATGTGATATTCTGAGCTGTTTATTTATTATTTTCTGATATGGACACGAGGGCAAACTCCAGAATTCCCTCAGTGTCAGAGGTAGAAATTAAAAGAACCAACACAGGAATTACTGAAACGATTAATGAACGTTCTACAGACCATTATCCATCTCTAATGTTGTTATCCTCTGTCTTTCTTCTAACTGTTGCCACTCTTATGCTCGTTTCTTCACCTTCTAAAGCCACCGACCCGGCCCTGTCAGATCCCGCGCTGCTGCGGAAGCTTCGGTCCAACAGGGAAGAGGCTCTGTCCCGTCTGGAGGATGTCATCACAAGGTACGCCATCAGACAAGAGGACACGGAGGAGGTGGACAGGCAGAAACGTCTGGACAAAGGCAGCAAGGAGAAGGAGGTATGAAAGCACTGCAGCCGTTTTCCAATTTATATCAGAGTAATGTCTTAGATTCGACAGTAACACAGGAATTTTTAGCAGCTTTAATTAGTATAGTGTAGTTCAGAGCAACAACACCTAACAAAGCAGGACTACCAGGCTAAAGAACGTCTTCTTCCCTGAGGCTAAGACTCCTACAACACTGACTGAAGTTTCTAATCGGGATCATTCTAACTTTTTTTACACACGAGCATTTGCTCTTCCAAATGCTATTTATTGCATACGCACAATAAATCATTTAAGGTCACCAAAACCTCATAAAAGTAGAATTTAAGTTGGTGGATTCGCACTGAAATGTAACAGAGTTCTGCTCGAACACTCACACATATTTTTTCAGGGCAACAAACCCGGGAAAGGAAAAGAAACTAAAGAGGTGAATGGAGCCGCAGAGGAGGAAAAAGAAGAAGAGGGCGAAGATGATGATGATGATGATGATGAAGAAGATGATGAATCGTCTGACCCAGACATAGAAGAGGAGATTAAAGCCAGCACGCAGCAGGATGGACCAGGTTAGAACTCTCGTGTCTTGTTTCAGAGCTCAGCACAGGAAGACACGAGGAAACGCTGCAGAAACAGGAAGCAGTAGCTGAACGCTGCTGGTGTTTTCCTCCGCTGCAGCGCACCGTCCCCTGAAGCTGTTGCTGCTTGGAGATGCTTGTGTCACTTCAGTAAATGCTATATGTTTGTGTTTTTATGACATTTATTCAGACGACTGTATGAACATCAAAGAGCTTTGAGAAAGATCTTTTCATTTAATTTAATGTGAATCTTTAGGTTCTGTACTCATGAATTAGGACGACATGACATTGTCCTTTTTCTGTAGATGATGATGATGGTGATGAAGAAGACAACACCAACGAGGCTGAGCAGGCGGAAGATGCTGCCAACGACGAGGATCAGGCGGTTGGTTTGATGGGAAGCGTTTTTGCAGGTGAAGGAGGAAGCAATAAAGATGAGGAAGAGGAGCCAGTAACAAGTGGACTTCATCTTTCTAATGGAGCGTCACAGATCTCTCCAATGCCGGACACCCCCTCCTCAAGAGACAGCCCCAGCCAAACAGAGCCAGCGCAGCATGATTACCAGAGGCCGATGTCTAACGGCGACGTGGCAGGATCGGAGGAGTCTGTGGATTCGTCCAGTCGTATTTCTGACCCGCTGGAAAACACGGGTGAAGTCACCAAGGGCCCTGCTGACGTCACCACTGCAGCAGCCAACAATGTGTCTTTGCACCTGTCAATAGCAGACGACGCACCTGACCACGTGACCAACGGCACGTCGCCACCGCCCAGCCCCAGAGCAACGAGGAGCCAGAAGAGGAAGAGGGAGGAAAAGACGCCCCCCAGAAAACTAAGACACACAATCATCTCTGACGGCAGGTAGAGAGTTAGAAACGTTATTTAACTGTGGTTTACGTTACGTTATCTCTGCCCCACACCCACGTCTCTGCTCCTCTCTCAGTGAGGTGGACATCCCCCTGGACATGGGCGTCTTTAGCTGCAGCTCTCCGCTACATGCAGAGTCCACGCGAGCAGACACTCCGAGCCAGGAAATAGTCAGCAGCTCACAGTCGACACCACCTCCTAAGAAAAACAAGGTGGGGTAACTCTTCATAAAACGACCAGAGCGAAAATGTAACTTTCACAAACCTGCATCTTAGTCACAGAAATCAGATTTAAAATAAAGAAATACAATAGTTTCTTAAATGATTAGTTTTTGTGCTCGTCGTTCTCACTCCGTCACTGTTTGTGTTTCCAGGTGAACGTGGCGACGCAATGCGACCCGGATGAGATCATCGTACTAGACTCCGATTGACCTTTAATCTCTCAACGTACTGATTTTACCTCTACTCACTGATATTCAGGGACAGATTGAAGGCAAACGTCCACGGACTGTGCTGTACGGACACCACAGCCTTTTGTAGCTGTGAAACAGGGAAAACTTCTTCCCTCCAAAATAAAAGCCAAGACACATTTTTGTAAAGATCTTGAATAAAATTAATTTACAGAAAAGCTTAATGAGGATGTTTTCTGCTGTGAGCACCAGAGAAGAAGAGTTTTCTCTGAGCAGGGAGACACTGATGCTGACTTTTTCTCTGCTCGTTTGTTTGGAGCAGTAGATTTCATCTGTGTGCATGTGTGTGTGTGTGTGTGTGTGTGTTCGGGGTGATACAGTCAGTTTCTCTCTTTTCACTGCAGCACTACAAACTTTCCCAACCAGGATTGCTCCTGAATGTCTGTTGGCGTACTTTGGAAACCAGTGCCTGAACATGTGAACTGTGCAGTCGGACGCTCGGCTTCTGCAGCTCGACACCAGTTTGTTTACATGTTTTTATATATTTTAATAACTTTGTACGTGGTGATTTGTTTATGTGTTTTTTCTGTTATTTATGATGTGTTCAGTCAGACGCGTGTTTGTACTCGTCATGTTGGAAACGTGTGGACTGCAGCAGTGATCGTGGACAATGAGGAATTTTTAAAAAGCTTTTTCCATGTTTTTTCATGACTTTTTTAGGTTTAGTATGAAGTGCAGTAGTTTCTTCATTCGTCCCGTGGCTGCTGCAGATTAATTCATAATAACAGGTTAATTCCAGTTTTGATATCTGAAGGGTGAGAGGACTATATTTCGTCGGTGGGGTCAAAAAAACCCATAAAATCAACCAGCTAATGATTTAATTACATTATTCTTTTTTTCCTCTGTCTGTGAAAAGACCTTTTTGTATAAAACTGGCCGACAGTGTTGAATTAAGTCACTTGTTCCTTTATGATCACAATGTTGATTAAGAATCACACAAAAAGATTTTTCATATTTTTCCTACATATTCACTAGAACACGGAGTTTGGATTAATACGCTGCTGGAAATAGTTCCCAGTGAAGTCGAGCTGTCGCATTAGCTGAGCCCAGAACAGTAAGAAAAACATGTTAGCGTTTAATTTCAAGATTTAGACTTTTTAGTTTGCAGAGGACACAGACCGTGTTTTGTCTTGTGTAAAATATATAAAGTTAGTAAAGCATCAGTAAATAAATATAGTTTTAGCAGGAACCAGTGTTGGGACAAGAAGCACAGAAATGTTTTAATATGGTTGTTAATGACATTTGTTAAGTCTTCGTCTCATCCATCAGCTGTTTCTTCATGATTCAGAATAAATAAATTAGTCAATTGTCCAATAATACATTAAATAAATAATGTTAAGATTGAAATCCAGTTGTTAGTAAAACACGTACATAAGATAAATTTATCTATGGAAGTGAATCATTCTTCATCCTGCTGCCTCATAAACATTTATTTCTACTTATAGTAATCGTTGGGTTTGTTGCACTGAAAATCTCTTCTTTTCTTTTGAATCTGATCCTCATTAAATTGAGTTCTGTATGTTTCTATGATGCTTTATTTTCCCTATAATATTCCTTCCATCCATCCATCCATTATGAATATAATATTCCCACATGTTAAATTCTGCTCTTATGAAGTTCATTACACGGATAAAATTATATTTTTTAAGTTTCCACTGGATCCACATGGAACGACGTTACTGTAGCTGTGATGTGTTGGACCTCGTTATGCAGAGGACTGAGCACTTATTCACAGCCATGTCTTTCCTTTTTGATAATAAAAGAACAGTTTTCTTATATATATATGACCTGTGTGTTTGTAATTCACTTGTTTTTCCTGACTTAATTTCAACAGTTACCATGTTCTCAGCACTGTCCTCTGCCTCAAAGTGCTGGAAGCAGATACTGTGTTCTGTAGTTTCGGGACAGAAAAGCATCTCTGCTTGTAGCTTCTTTACTGCAATATTCGTTTTATTACAAATTAATTGTATTGATGTTTTTCCACAGCTGCAGCTTGCTCAGTTTCAGATCAGAGGTTTCAGAACACAAACGAAACCAGGTCATAAATACACATAAATAAATGGTCTGCTAAATTTACGTGAAGTAAAAAACAAGGACAACGTTTCTTGCACCAAATAATTTATTAATCTATTATAGTGATACGGGTGAATATTGATGCTTAATACATTGTTAGTACCACTCAGGATTTACATGAATTACTTTGAGTTCAACGATCAACCTGTCAATCAGAAGACGTTAGAAGTTGTTGGAACAGTTTTTGGAACCTACAAAAATAATCAAAAATACCATTGTCATTTTTTCAGCAGCGTTTTCGAGCTTTTTAAGCTCCTGATCCTCCTAAACTTTCCAGTCCATCGCTGTTTGGAGTACGGTGCAAAGCAGCTGTAATTTGTGTCGGTGCAGCAGACGAAACAACAATATACTCGTCGTGTTGAATGATCATTTTAGAAGACGACACAAGCAGCCCAGACGCTTCAGTCCTCTGTGTCATAAATTAAACACTGTGAAATAACATTCTTCCTGGTTTGAGCTGCACATCAAACTAAAGACGGTCAGAGATAATTTCTTTTATCTTACGTAACACGTGTTAGGTAAATATGTCATTTAATATAAGAGTTATTACAATGATCTTTGTAGTGTAGCAGTTTAACTGTAACTGGAGCATTGTCCTGTTTGTCTTTAGTTGTAACTTAATTTTATAAACACTTGATGCTGTTGACACTGTTTCATTCATCAAAACTGCTGCTTTTCCACCTAGATCCTTGTGATGTCTGGATGCACGAGAAGTTTAAGTCTGACACGAGAGAGCGTTTCACTGGACTCTAAAAACCTGTCTCATTACGTTATTGTGCTCATCTTGGTCATGTCCATTCACTCAGACATATGTCTCTTACACTCTGCTTTTCTAACCCTCCACAGTTACAGAGCAAACACCGAGCCGCACCTCACAGCTCACTGAACACACACACACACACACACACACAAGCCAACAGCTCGTCACTTCACTCTGAGCACGAAACCTGGAGGGAGAAATATCCACATCAACCTTCACAGAAGGTAAAACAGTCACATCCTCCATCCGTTTTATCCAAGACTGTTCACGAGGTTGCATGTTCTAGTTATTATTCCTGCGCTGTAGCTACGCCGACGTTAGTTTGGTTAAAGTTAGAAGCGGCTTCACAGACTCGAGCTGTAAACCCACAGAGAGAATCATCGACACATCATCCTTCCTTCCTTCACTCTTTTCCAGGGCAGGGAGGTATCAGTATCATTATTAATGAATTAACATCTTTCTATATCACGACACATACTGCGGGTAAGAAGATGTTGCGCTGTCACCTAGTGACGAAGTGTAAAACACTGTTGCCTTTACTGATCAGTCACTTTTATGCAAAGTGACTTAGTGTGATGTGATGTTTACAAGAACGTTCTTACACAGTTAGTTAGTAAATGACTCTTCTCAGTCTCAGCGTAAATACAGCACAGAACCACTGTACAGAAATAATGGGTTTAACACAGCAGGACCCAGAACTGAACCCATGTTAAAGTATGAGGTTTCATTTCTGTGAGGTTAAAAGTGAAGACCTGACCTGGGCTTACACTGAGCATCTTTAAGGAGACACACAACATTCAGGATGTGGATGTTCGTAAAGCTCGTAACATTTACAGATCTGGACCTGAAGCAACAACCAGGAAATAAAAACAGAAGCGTTTGTCAGCAGGACACAGTGATTGTGCCTTTACTGTTAACCAGGCACCGTAGGATCATCTAACATGGCAGTGCTGAGGAGAAGACGAAAAACACAAATCTGCATCTCTGACTTGTTCTTTTTTTGGTTTGAGTGTCTCTCTTGCACATTTGTGTATTTTCATTGTAATTATATGACAGTGATACTTTACAATACTGCATAAAATCACAGCTATTTCTACTCTACTGATACTAGAACGTTGCCACAGAAGATGCTGTAACTGTCTTTTTCATTCCCTCCACAAAAACAAACAAAACTTTAATAACTTTCTGGGTCTTTGAAATAGTAGCTCCCTCATCAGCAGGACAGATTCCTGCTAGAAATAACAAGAGTTGGCAGCAGAGAGCGTTTCAGTCGAGCGCTGTGCTTCTTCCAGCCTTAGAAACCAGAAACGGGACGAGGCGCCGGTTTTGGTTTAAGTCACGCTGTTGTCATTCGCACTGACTTCACACACGTCTTCGTCGCACACGCTTCGACCCAGGCCCAGGCCGCCGAACATCCCCGACCCCTGACCTGGACTCGGAGAGACGATGCCCAGCAGCGGCCCTGCGGCGCCCGCGCTGCTTCCTGCGGCTGAGGTGCCGCCGTGCTGCGGCGACAGGACCCCGCCGGAGAGATGTGGCGAGGAAACGGATGCTCCTCCTCTCCCGCCCTCACCTGCAGACAAGAGGAGGCGAGGGGAGGAAATCAAATCGGGGCCTTCCTCGCCTCCACCTCCTCGCCTCCCTCCGTCGCCGCTGCTCCCACAGTCCCCGCTCTCCGTCAGCCCGCTGCGCCTCTCGCAGTGCGAGCGGTGCCTCATGAAGCTGTCTCGCCACATGAACTTCTTCCCGCAGCCGAGGCAGTCGTACGGCTTGAGGCCCGTGTGCGTCTTCATGTGCTCCGTCAGGTGGTGCTTCATCTTGAACTTCTTGGCGCAGATGGGGCAGTGGAACGGCCTCAGGTCCAGGTGCATGTTGATGTGACGGTCCCTCATGCTCTTGTGAGTGAACGTCTTACCGCAGTGGCACATGAAAACCTTCCCCGAACCTCCGGCGCTGCTGTTGCTGCCGCAGCTCCCGTTCCCACCACCGACCCCTCCGCCTTCCATGCCGTCCACTCCCAAGCCGCCCTGCACCGACAGGTGGGCCACGCCGTGCTCCAGGCCGGGGCTTTTGAAGGAGGCTCCTCCCATCATACCGCCCGCCATCCCCAGGGGAGGGGCGGCGGCGTCCAAGGAGAGTCCAGAGGCCTGGCTGTAGAGGAGGATCTGGTTCCCCTGCATGTCCAGAGGGAAAAGCTGGGCCCGGGCTGTGGCCACAGACTGAACCTGACCCAGCAGCGCCGACACGGCCCGGTTAGAGTTCTGGTTCTGACCTGCAGCGCTGTCGTGAAGATGCTGCACTAATGTCGGGTCCATTAAACTGCCTTCAAACTTGAGGTAGTCCTCTGAAGACTGGCAGTAGTCCACCTGAGGGGAGACACGGGAGGAGATTTACTGCCAGGTGGGAATCCAGTAATCTGATTGGTCCTTCTCTAGTTTGTCCTGTCTCGTTTATCCTAATGAAACATTATCTACACACTTTGATTTCCAGCTCACCTGTGAGTCCATGTCGCTCTCGGCTCTGCCCCCCAGCTCGGCTGACAGGCTCCTCACGTTGGAGATGTTGAAGTCGTTCCTCTCCCTCTCTCGGACCCGCTCCATCTCCCTCTCATCCTCGTCCTCCTCGTCTTCTCCTCCCTCCTCTCCGGACACGACGATGAGGTCGTCGTCCTCCGGGCGTTCGGTTTTCACCACCACCCACTGTTTGCGCGGCATGATGCTGGGCTGGCTGTAGGTGGGGCGCTTCTGTGGTGGCAGCGCTGCGTCTTCTCCACCCTTCAGCAAAGAGACATTTCTCATCATTGTGCAGCGGAAACGTTTTCATGATAATACATATAAATATAGTTTAAGCAGAAATACTGCAGTACTTTTATGTATTTTTACCTGATAGGAGGAGACACCGAAGCTGTCGCTGACTCCGACCTCCTGCTCCGACACTGAGCTCATTTTCTTCCTCCTCCCGCTGCCAACTCCTCTTCCTCTCTTCCTCTGGTGGTACAACACCTCCTCCTCTTCCTCCTCTACTTCCTCATCCTCTTCCTCAATCAGGAAGGCCTCTTCTCCTCCTGATGGGGTGCAGTAGCTGGGGGTGTTGTTGGCCCCTCCTCCGTCCACTGAAGCCCCAGCTACAGCTGCACCACTTCCCCCAAAATTGCTCCCGTCTCTGGGGCTGAAGTAGTTGGTGCTGCTGGGAGACTGGCTCTCGCTCGCCGATGGGCGGCTGGGAGGTGGGGGGCCACGCTGGGGCTCGCTGGACCCCAGGAACTGAGCCTGACCCCCGCAGACACCAGCAGCTCTATCACCACCAGCTGCACCACCGTCACTGTTGCTGCTGCTGCAGCCGGGGTTAGCGGACCCTGCACCTCCTCCGACTCCGGCTCTGTCCTGCACAGCACCGCCTCCCCCGCCGCCCCCTCCTCCCCCGGCGGCGGCCCGGCCCTCCTTCAGCAGCTCGGTGCATTTGTCCACGATGTGCCACATCTGCAGGACGCTGCCCACCGTGAGGTAGTTGACGATGTCGTCGCGCAGCATCCTCAGCTGCCCCGTGTAGGCGCAGCTCAGCACGCTCTCAAACGCCAACGGGTCCATGACTGCTGGGATGGAGACGGTGGACATGTTCTTCAGCAGAACCTGGGGGTGGGTGGAGGAGACAGACACTGATTTTGGTGATAAACTAACCCTCTGATACAAAGCAAGGAACACAGAATAAATTAACTAAGATCTGGACTGTGATCAGTCGACCAGTCTGCCAGGAGCTGGCGTCTGATACAGACTCCCGCCAAGCGCCAGTTAAACCAGTCGTTGGCAGATGACTGCGACTCACTTAGAAGAGAAAAATACAAAACAGAGAAGACAGTAAAGAGACACAAAAAAGTGTCTGTGTGAGGAAACGGTCACATTGTGTGATGTTATTACCAGATTTCTCTAAAAATAAAAACACAGACAGATTTTATGTATTTCACATAAAGAAACACTACTGACTCATATTACGTCTCTCACCTGGTCGTGAAAGTACGGCGAGGACGCAGCCAGGACGCAGCGGTGAGCTTTGAACACGTGGCCCTGGACGTGGATGGAGAGGTCACACAGCTGGCCGTCCTCTCTCTGACGGTTCAGGCTGTCCAGCACGGAGGTCTGAGCGCTGGGGAAGCTCACCTGCACCTCAGAGCCAGGTGTGTCACTGGGAGCTGAGCTGCTGCTGCTGCTGCCCACCTCCACAGGCAGGGACTGCATCTGGGGGGAGGGGGGTGGTGGAAAACTTCATTAGTCCCAGTTTGTAAAAAAAAAGTTATGGATGATGTTTGAGGTTTCGACAGCTCCTCAAACTTTTCTTTCAATAAACGCTGAACATCACAAGAGTCAGAACAGGGTAAAATTACACTGCAGGTCTTCAGTCGTGTTCAGCATTGGTTTCTTATGAAAAACATCACATATGGTCAAATTGTCTATTCAAGGATATATTATATTTTACTAAAATGCCAAATCATCATCTCCGTGAAGAACAGTGTGTTGGTCTCCAATGAATGAAGTTTAAAATATTTACTTAAACAGTCACAAAAGTGGGAACATGTCAATTACATTCAGAATTATCAAAGTTTCCACAAAGTTTAAAAAGCCTCGAGGCTCCACTCTCCGCAAGATTGTCAAAGAAAAAGCATACAGTGTAGCATACACTGCCAATTACTATTGGCTATTTTAATCATTATTATCTCAATATGTCAACGTTTCTTTCAATACAACATACCTACAAGTGAATTATTGTACAAGTAATATTTACAGTTTAAATTTTGTTAATCATAACTAAACAAACTGGATCTAGGCTCGTACAGTGTGATCAAGGTGAGTGCTTCATCCCAGGTGTGTGGGAGAGCATCATCGTAAAGGCAGCAGCGGCAAATGCTGGAAACATGTGGTTTTATTAAATATTAGTTGCTTTAAAAGACTCAAATTCGCTCTGAAAATTAGAAATAACGAAGAGCTACAGTCTGTGTAATTTAAGTGATTATCTGAAGTCTGAATATTAGATCTGCAGTGACAACAAGCTGCGCAGGGTGAATGTCTGCAGCGTTATACGTGTATTTGATTTCTGATACATGTCACGCAACATATATCACGCTGTGAACCGACACCAACATGATCCGATCAACACTTTACAGGACACATCTGTGCATAGATGCAGACATGGGCTGAGTAATTGACAGACACATACCTGCCAGCACTGCTGGAGTTCTATATTAGTGCAGGAGAAAATCAACAGCTGGAATGCAGACACACTTTTTGTTGACAAGCTACAAAAGCAAAGCTGCACATTGAAAATGGGGCTTTCGTCGCTCTTAGCGTGATTCACTGACTGTGATCTGTTCTGTTACAGCACAGACAGACAAACAGATGCTTCTGCTTCAAACGGTCATTCCGTTACAGATGTGACGTTAGCCTGTTAGCTAGCTCCCGCGGCTGGCTGCGAAAGCCACATGAGGAGCCGACATCAAACTCACCTCGTCAGTGACAGTTTAGCCGTCCACAGTACAGTCTCTGGCCGAGCTGGCGGGAGTGTGTCCGGCCCGTTTATGCTTGTCCTGAAGTTTGAAAACCATTTTAAACCAATGTTTTTCCATCTGATCTCTGCAGCAGCAGACAGCGACGCGTCGCCTTTAACGCGGTTCCAGACAGACGAGCCAGACTTTGGCCGACACAAAATAAATGTAATAAATAATAAACATTTAAACGCGGAGTCAATATTACAAACAGTAATAACGACAACAAAGCAGCGGTTCGTTTAAAACAGCGCGACACTGTCACGCTATGGAAGCGGCTAACAGGTGTTAAAGGACACCGTTTACGTGCTAGCATCAGTTTGTGTCCAGCGTTAGCGAACGGTTACGTCCCGGTCCCGGAGCGAACCGTCGGTTTCTGAGTTACTGGAGCGGCGGCGTTTAAAAGTAACGGGAAGTCGTTTGTAAACACCTGCGGCTGTTTTGAGCAAACGTTCACATTAACTAGATGTTCACCTAAACATCTGGAATAAAAACGTATTTATTCTGCCACCAATACAGAAGAAAAACTAATTTTCTTGGATTGGACTGTGTCGCACTCAAAACAAACATGGCGCCCTGCTGCGTGAGAAACAGAGTCGCGACTTGGCAAATTAGTTGTAAACCTTTGTTATCATTCACTGGACTGAATGTTTCATCGCCCAGATAGTTAGAAAAGTCTCGGGAGAATCTACAGATGCTTTCCAGGCAACAGTGGGTGTTTTATACGACTTTCTGGGTTTTAAGACTTGGCTGATTAATTAGTTACAGTTCGTTAGCTGAGACGTGATATTGTACGTCTACAATATACTGAATGGGATTATTTGTTTAAAGTTTGCTTTTCAAATCCAATTGACTATTAGACATAAAACAATAATGCAGGTTTAGTGACTTAAATCTGACACTGATGTAAACATTCTGTTTCCAGCATTTTACTCTTTTATATGAAGAACCAGAATATGAAGTAACATCAACCTAAGAAACATCATAAAACTACCAAACCAGCACCGATTAACATTTTACACATTTACCTTGAAGTTTGAATTAGATACAAACACAGGAATAATAGGTAAGTCCTCCACTACATATCTTTATTGTTACAGCATGTTGCGCCGTTGAGAGTATAGACAGATACCATATAGATATAGATCATCAGAAGAGTCACAAAGAAACATTTTGATTTGCAATAAGTGAGCAAGTTACACTAAGCAGGCCATATTTTACTGAACCAAAAAAAATGTATGACATGTCCCACGGACATTAAATGTCTCAACAGATTCTCTCATCAGCCGAGAACCTGTGAAAGTCGTTTATATTTTTTATATTACATAAAAAATGAAAAGCTGGAAAACAGTTCTACGAGTTTGTGTATGTATACATATTGATTTACAAAGAAGCATGCACATTTTTAACAGCCTCCATTAGTGATCACTAATCAAAGCCAAAGAATAGACAAAAGAGTTTTATTATGCTTTGGTTCCACAGTGTCGGGGCGATGTGTAAGTCAAATGCATAAAAATCATATGGAACACTTCATGTTGTGACCAGAATAATACAAATTTTAAAAAACAAAAAAAGGTTTAAGGACTTTTATCTACTTCCTGTTGGCACTTGCCGTCCCGATTACACAGTCATTCACCTGTAAACAGAGAAAATGCAAAATGTAGAAAGATTCATCAGTCATGTTACGTTATGTATAAAAATAAAATGAAATCAGTCACATCCTGTTATACGTCAGCGTGATTAATCAATTCAGGGGGTAGTTTTATCAACATTTCTTCTTATAACCAGATATGACAAAATGTTATGAAAGTACTGGACCCACTGACCTTGCTGGCAAACCTCAAGGAGTTGAGGGTTTCCCCGAAGCTGTCTGGCTCTGGAGCGATGTTCACAAACATCAGCCTGAGTTGAGAAAGACAGAAATCAGTTTATTACATTTAAGTAAAAGGAGATCATCGCGATTTGTCTCGTTTGTCACGTTGAAATAAGCCGATGCGAGTCAAAGATGTGTTGGTGAAGAACTCACGTTTTGCTGTTTCCTCCCAGGCAGCCCTGCAGAAGGTAGGTCAGCTTGGAGTTCCTGTAAGGAACGTAGCTCTCCTGCAACACAAGCAAAATCAGCGCTCAAGCAACCGCAACTTAGACACACAGAGAAAACTGTGTGAAATCATCTTCTCGTTCACGCTTCAGCTCACAGACCTTGTTGGCCAGCGCAGCAATGACGATGCCCAGGTTGGACAGGGAGCCGTTAATAGCCGTCATCTCTTTGAAGCGATCACCCTGAGACTGGCTCTTCAGCATCCGCTCGCTGCCAGCAAGGTCCACCAGACACAGGGTGGCTACACACACACACATTTTAAACCTATAACATCTCATGTACAGAACGAGACTCATCTCCTGTAACCACAGTAACGTTAATGTTGAACTGCTCAGATTGGGCAAAGTGAACAAAGACAGAAGCGAATCCACGTTTCTCTCACCGACTCAACCAGTGGGTTTGTACTCACACTTGCATTTGATGTCCCTGCCAGCGTTCACCCCCTCGATGTCCAGCTGGAAGACTGAATGGGAGCGGGATGAGCGGTCGTTCTGGGCCGTCTGGGCTGTGGAGCGATTCTGATTGGCCAAGTTAATCAGGCCGAGGACCTGGCAGGAGAAGATGATGGCGCTGATTCATCAGACACGTCAATCACCGTGTTTACACGTTTAAAATGAGTAACCTGAATAACATTTAAAGTGAACGGAGCTGCTGCTGCACCTGGTCCTCGCTGGCGACCTTCTGATACGCGAGGTTGGTGATCGTCACCTCGTTGTTACTCGACTTTCGGATCTCGTGCTCGGGCCTCTTGTTCGGCTTCCCGGTGTAAAGGAGATCCCGCAGGGTCTCATTGTAGATTTCAACGAAGCTGGCTGTGAAGGTGAACTGAGAGCAGAAAAACACGACAGATGCTTTAACTTCTCTACTGGAACGATTATTTCTAACGCTGTCGTTTCCTTCACACACCAACCTCCCAGCCTTGTGCTCCCAACTTCTCCGCAGCTCTGAAGATTTGCTGCACAGCTCTGGGAATGACGCCTCTGGACCTGTCAAACTCATCTCCCTCCATGGTGTACGTCTTTCCGCTTCCTGTCTGCCCGTAGGCGAAGCAGCAGACGTTGTAGCCGTCCAGCGCCGACTGCACCAGCAGCGAGATCTCTTCAAACACCTGAGAACAAAGTGACAAGACGACCGTGAACACCCTGAAAACACACACAAGTTCAAGTTTGTCAATAACTTTTTTATATACTGTTGTGTGATTTTTACCTCCTGCTGTGAAGTCTCAGGTCCAAACACACGGTCAAAGCTGAAGTTGTAGTTCTTCTGAGTGTCTGTAGTTTTGCCTGTGTGAGACTGGAAAGCAGAACAACTGTAGTTTATAGTTTGTCACTGTCACTTCTCAGCTATGTTGGAAATATTGACTCAATGTTCAAAACTTGATCCGAGGTCTAATTTATTTAATTATTATTAATATATATTTATTTATTAATATATAATATATATATTTTAAAAGGTTACTGATCTATAGACAGATATAAATACACGATGTACAAATACGAACACAAGGATCAGATTCTCACCTCCTCCGTTTTAGCCAGCGTTATCACCTTGTTGTCGCTGACTGGGAGCTGGATGTGCTTACTGAGGCCTCCGTCCACCAGGGGTCGCACTCTGCAAAAGACCCTGATGTTACCCTGTATGGGAAAACAAATAGAGACAATGAAGAGCAACAGTAGCTACACAGGTGACTGATGACGTGTCATCGCTGGGCTGATCTCAGTAGGAGTCCCACGTGGAACTTGCCTTAAGCTCCTGGATGGTATTGTGGAGTCGCCGGCGGTCCATCTCCCCGGCATGAATCTCATCCTTCTGTTCATCCACAGTGTCTTTGAGAGAGCGGACCTCCTCCTCTGTGTCTTTGAGGGTCGTCTGCAGTCGGGTCAGGGTCGACTCCTGCACCAAGAGTTTCATCTGGAGACAACAAAGCCCGCACAACTAAAACACGTATTTTCCCAGGTCTAGCTTCGGTTGTTTGGTAGAATGAATCAGGTATTACTGCTGTAATGTAAGATGGTACGTTAGCATGCATCCTGTGATTAGTTTTTACCTTCAGAGTTTGCAGCTCCGTCTCCTGACTGTCTCGGAGAGTTTCCATCACCCTGTATTTGCCCTCCAGGTTAGACAGCTCCTTCTGAAGCGTGTTCTTATCACTCGTTACTTTCTCCAACTCATCCCGGACCCCTGACAGAATCTGCAGCTCCACCTCATACTTGCTGAAGATCAGGGAGAGAGAAAAGACATTGAACCAACAATAAGCAGACAGTTTGGTAAACGTATCATATGAAGAGAGTTCTTAGATGAAGCCGTGTTGGCACCTGATCTGGCTCCTCTGCTTCTCAAGCTCTCTCTCCATTTCAACCACTTTCATGTGGCTCTGGCTCACTGAGCTTTTCAGAACCTCGTTCTCCTGGTTCACAGATTTGACCCTGCTTTGGCATTTACTGATCTTTTCCTCCATGTCGCTGACCTTGCCCTTCAGATCCCACGCATGCCGCCGGGTGGGTCCACCTGCACACAGGCAGCATTGTTAACAGGTGTGACTGTTACACTCAGAGTCTTCTTCAGTTTTCTCACATCTTTTAACATCTCATGGAAACACATCACTGAACATCCAGAACTAAGACTTGACATGAGAGAGAGAAGCTGGTCATTTTAGTTCTTCCCCGCTATAATAACCATCAACTCACTCAATGTGATAAAGAACAAGATCCTAGAGTTTCTCACCTGCTTTTGTTCCAGCAGATACAACCGGTTGTTTCACGTTTCCTCCCTTTGATGCGATTGAAGCTAAAGTTGGTTTCAGGACACCTGATGCAGCAAAAGTAAAGTAAGATACAGGCATGTTAAAAAAACAACATTTACTAACTTCTACAACAATATTTTGTGCTTATCATGGAAATAAATATCTTGCAGATTATAAAGTCTACCATCATAAAGAAAGGGTTTTTCCTTTTACCTCTGGAAGGAGCGACAGCCACAGTGGCAGCTCCTGCGCCTCGCACTGATTTAGCTGTGACAGAGTGAAACACAGAGAGGTTAAAGCTGATTCTGCAGATCTGTGCATTTTCTGAGTTCTGTGACAAACTTACAAAGAGGTGCCCGGGCTGCTGCAGCAGGAGGCCGCCTGCCTCCGATGATCGTCGCTGCTGCCTGGGGTTTGACAGCATCTGGGTCCTTGCGAGTTTTTTTCTGTAAACAGAAATAACTTAAAGTAATCTCATTATCAGATGTTTATATGGTCTATGAGTCTTTTACATGGGCTTTATAGATTAGTCCTGTTAGAGCAGCAGAATAAAACTGATTTCTATTGCAAACCTGAGCAGGCGCAAAGTCTTGTCCATTCTCTGAGCTGCTGGAGCTACTCGTAAGGACCCTCTTGCTTGACATAACTGGCAAGCGGGACATAATCTGTGGATGGAGAACAGGGAAAACCTGATGAAAACACAGGACAAACAGGAAAGTATAGACTCCCGTGGTGTGGGTATATACTACCATCACATTAAGCTCTTTATTCAAGTCATTTAACAACATCCATGCTGCTTTGTTTTTAAACTCTTCTTTTCTAACCACACTTTATCCAACGCAGAATGAATAGTAACCTGTTTCTTAGATGTGCTGTTCATGTTGTTAACATGAATCATTCACTGAGATTCGCTGATATTAACGTATTCGCCATTTAAATTTTAGCTAAGTCACAAAGACTGAGATCACTATCGATCACTGAAAGCCGCAACTGTGCTGAAACACCAAGCTAAGCCAATAATAATCTTTATCGACTCATTTAGGTAGGAACAGAACACAAAGCAGCTAGCTTTGACTGGATTAACGTTCATGTTAGCCGAGGAGCTAACTGAGCTAACTAATGAGCGTCACTGAGCATAACCGCAAATAAGCCAACTACAGGATCGAGCACAACCGTATTAATTATTTTGATATCCGTAAATAGGATTCCAGACGATCGTAAAGCTGAGTTTATGTCAATAATTACCTTCAGTAAAGACGAATCCTCGCTTCAGATCTCTCCAACTCTCCCGTCTCCGGCCGTTTGAATTTGAAATTGAACTGTTTTGGTGGGCGCTTCGGACGAGCTGCCGCGATTGGCCGAGCCAGTCTGAACCCCGCCTTCGTGTTTTTGTATGTTTGTTACCTCGTACGGCGTGTGCCGATGGGGCGGACCACTCTTTCCTCACAAAGTTAATTCGCGCTAGAGCCAAACCCAGACCACAGGAGTAATAAATCAAACTGAATTTTACGCTCTATTCATTGTACTTACATCAACAATGGCGTTTGGCCTACTTTTCATGTCACTTTATATTTTAACCAATATAGATTCTCTCTTGCGCCTATAATTTCTTAGGCTTTCAATTAACTTGAGCTCAGGTTTGCAACCAAACTCAAACAGTATTTTTACCCTACAAAAAGTCTAAATTCATTTGCTGCTAAAATGTTTTTGACCTCAAAATCAAAACTGTGATTCATGTAATTTTGGGGGCCTCAGATCAAATCAGTAAAAAAAACAATAAGCACCCCCAGAATATAATGATTAACTATAATTCAGAACATTTTGTAAGCACAAATCATCAAGTCTGTTCGTCATAAACAGTTTTCAAACTTTATTCTCCGTAGGGGAAGAAACAGTCTGTTCAGATGAGCAAGAGGTGTAACTGTGCATACAGTATGCGAGTGTAGCATAAGAGGGCAGTTAATAACCGTATTATCATCAGGAGCATCAGTAATAGCATTAATCATAATATTGAGAAGGTGTTACTTTTCATTAAAAAGACTGAAATACAAGGAGTATACATGATGACAGCCCGCTTTGCTGGCTGCTTGAACCTTTTGATTGGGTAGAGACAGAAAACACGGCAGCAGTGTCCTAGGTCACGTACGGCACTACCTCGTTGAATGTTTAATAAAGATTTTTGTGTAGGAATTCTCACAGGGGAATAATGTTAGAAACTGGTTATCAGATCAGAAAGTGTCATAATAACAGGCCCCGTTAATGGTTGCACCATGATTAGTGCTTTGGAGAGGAGTGGTTTAAAGTGCAGTATTACTATAATATAACAAACATTTTGTGAAACAGTGTGAGGGGTAACCGTGGGTGACCTGGGACACAGCCAATGATTTGGTACTTGATCATTTTTGTTCTTTTTACTTTCCATATATGCTTTTACACGTGACATACTTCCCTTTTACAGATGGAAAAGTCTTTTCTATCTATTTTATGTACAGCATACTGCAATACAATAATGCCTCAGATTGATAATAATGTGGATAACATTTGCAATACAGCTATAACGAAAGTAGTAATAATATGTATGAAAACTTCTTTAAAAAAAGACTGATAACAGTACCTGTCAGCCATATTTATCACACAATCATTATTTCCACATCTACTATCCTGACAAGGTTGAGCTGGGTTGTCTTGACTCACTGGAAGATAGTAAACTCTCTTTCAATGAATAGTAACATAAAAAAGGGACAAAACGCTCCGTTAGGCCTTTTCGCTCTGCTCCCTTCACATTCATGCACTCACTTTGCTTCCTCTCTCGAGTTTGTTCACGCGTTCATCTATTGGTAGAAAAATACATACATATGAAATATAAAAAAAAGTACAATGATGACGAACATAGACATGAAGTACAAGCTTCATCAAGTGCTTTCTTTGACTCCTCCCACCCCACGGCCACGAGCTTCCTCATGCGTCTCCATCTCCCTCTGCTGCAGGTTCCTCATGTTTAGTGCACACTTGAACCGCTCCGTCCCTTCTGTTCAATACTTTGGCCTACGGCAAAGAAATGGTTCCTCAATTCCTCGCAGTCTGGGAGGAAGTGGGCGTAAATAAGGACATCATGACTTTTTTTTTAAATGAACACTGATTCAGCCACAGGCTTTAGCTGAACCTCGTATTACAGCTTTGTCCTGCTGCTCCTCTTCCTCTGTGGTATTCTCTCAGGTTCCGATTCAGCCTTTCTGACCCTGACATATTCAGATCCACTTGAAAGTATTAATTTAATCCTTCCTCACTTTCATTGCCATGGTGCAGTTGCTGTTATGGGTCTCTGCAGTCTTTTGTGACGGGTTCACGTCCTCGTTCTCTCCCTTGTTTTGGCTTGAACTAAACAGTGGAAAATGCTCAGATTAATATGATCTGAATGTTTTTAAACTGCACCATTCTCTGCACACGGAAGTGCAAAGAATGGTGCATTTTCTTATTTTACAGATATTTTACACTGTTACCCGCTGATCACACCTATTACAAAGGATGCAGTAAAAAGTGATGAGCGAACCTCCTCAATCAAGATTCTCAGAGCAGGATCGGTGAATTAAGTGCGTTTTACAAAGAAAAGTGTTCCACTGCTCCACAAACTCTTTAAAACTAATTAAAGGAAATATCTTTTTGAGAAATTTAGGAGTGGATTAACCAGCTCGTGCATCATGTATAAAACTGAAATGTTCTGGTTAAATCTCAGATCAGTGGTGGATCACTAAACTAATATTTCTACGGGGTCAGGAATCCACAAGCACACTGTAAAATATCTGTTTTCTAACAAGTAATTAAATGTTGTAATCAGCATTAAAGCTTCTTCAAACAAAGAAAAATGGCGACAGGCGAATGACTCAACCAACCTTGACTGAAAGCAATGAATTCTATTAGTGTCTTATGTTTTTAGTTCCAGTAAAAAGATTTGTTAACCTTTCACCCCGTCAGCCATTTTCAATTGTTCTAATCAGACTGTAACACTCAGCACAGTTCAATTGCTTGTTCACTTTACGCAGCAGACACAATTAGTAATTCCTCGCAGAGTGGGAAGACGCAGCCTATGAGTTCATGTGCTCCACCTGTATGGCCGACGTGGAGACAGTGAGGCAGAGGTCTTTGTGGGTCACCGGCAGGTCTGCTACAGTGACTGGTTTGTATTGGATCTCGCTGGCTGACACTGTTTTGTACTGGTGCAGGTCAAACGGACAGGGAACAACAGAATCTGTGGGTTGCTGGTAGCTGCCTGGAGGTCCGGGGTTAGGGTTCTGGTTAGTATTGTTTGGGTTGTTCTGAAGCTGGCCCGCTCTAGCGCTTCCTCTGCCTCGCCCACGACCTCGGCCCCTGCCTCCCCCGCCTGGAGTCAAGCCCTGGGCCTGCTGGGCAGCGACCGTTGCTGCCACTGTTAGCGGGTCAGGATTGTGCTTCCTCATGTGTTTCATTAGATATGTTTCCTAGAGTTTGGGAATGTGAGAAAAACAAGCATCTGCTTAATTCATGGTTCATGGAATAACATATTTCTATTTGTTTTTCATTCACAATTAAAGCAAAACATAAGTTTGCACACGGTGAGGAGGAAATTCAGAAATGTATTGATCAGGTATTGACTATAATGGACTGTAATACTCTGTAAACTACATACATTTTCTACGCCTGTGAATCCTGTTAAACCTTAATTATTAATGAATCTCTTCATCCTGGCATTTTGTGAAAGCGGTGTCTGATGTCGATGAGCCTGAGAGCTTACCGACGTATAGGATCGGTTACAGAGGCCACAGGAGAACAGCTTGGCGTGTTTGACAGTGTGTGTGGACAGGTGAACCTCAAGGCTGGCAGCATCTGTGTAGCCGCGGTTACAGTTGTGACATTTGAAGGGTTTGTCTTTGTTGTGCTGCCGGCGGTGAGACTGGAAAGTTAAAGAAGATCGTTCTATTCAGACAGTTTTTAGTCCTACGTCGTGGCGCTGCAAATATTTAGGTTGATAAATCAACATCTTACAAGAACAAATTAAATCACGTCAGAAGCAAAATTGCATCTTTGCACAAACCTGTGAAATCATTTACCTGTAAATTTGACAACTGAGTGAAAGCCTTTTCACAGCCGGGATGGTTACACTTGTACGGTCGGTCACCGGTGTGAATCCTGAAAGAAAATCAATCAAATACAATTAGTTAAGTCTCGGTTAATTAGTTTCTTAGTGCACTTTGCATAAAGAAAATAACCAAGAGTGCTTTTCCGAAGAAACAGATTGTACTTTTATATGTGGCCATATGTACATACTGTACTTTTATTATGTGGCCAGGGGGAGAAGGGGAATCGACCACTTACCCTGGAGTTCATAGACGACTGCTCTACCTACTGAACTACCACCACACCTAAATATTTTAGGTTCCCTATATTTCTTTCTCTCTTAAAAAAGGCAGATGTCATTAGGTACAGGCTCTCACCCAACAAAACAAATAAACACAGTTATTTCAGCTGTTTATCACCTCTAAGATTTTCTATATATTTATCCCTGATACTCGACCTCTGTTTGATGAGGCAGAAGCTCTGGAACACCACTATGAAATGGTCAAATGTCTTGACATAAATGTAAGGAAAAAACATAAGTCCGGTCATGGCAGGAAACCTTTGTTTAGTAGATTACGACAGACTAAAAACATCCTTGAAAGATGCTATAAAGACACAAAAACCTCACACTGCCATAACTCTCCACACACCTGCTCCCCTACAACCACACATAACAACACAGACGGCCAGTCAAACCCGCCCAGCCCAGCCCAGCCCAGTACCGTGTGTGCTGCTGTAGGTGACTGAGCTGCCTGAATGTTTTCTGGCAGTAGGAGCAGGTGTAGGGCTTGGCCCCGGTATGGATGCGGATGTGCTGGGACAGGTAGCTGGAGTTGGCAAACGACTTGGAGCAGTGGGGACACTTGTGGGGCTTGGCCTCCGTGTGGTTTCTAACACGGGCAACCGGGATTGGAGGGTGGAGAGAGAGAAACAGAGAGAGAGAAACAGCGAGAGAGAGTTTTAAGCTACAGCATGACCAAACTTCATTAAGAACTGTTGACCCATCATGCGCTGAGGTGAACAGGATCTACGGTCTGTCATGTTGATCATAGATCATTAAGTCTGACAGTGTGCTCTTTGTGCTGTGTCTGAGTCGTGAAAACACAGAACAAAAACATACAGCAAGCACAGTCACGCTTTTCTCTTTCTCTCCCTCTCTCTCTCTCCATCTGGTGAGCCCTGCTCTGTGTGAGCGTATCTATGAACGTCTGGCACTTCTGCGGTCAAACTGAGAAATAAATTCAGGATGATCGGCAGGCCAGTGGAGTGTATCTTCCTGTATGAAATTAAAAGCCCGTACAGATAACACCGTGCAATGGTGGAAAGGGAAATGGAAACTAGAAGGTGAATGAGAGGAGCTAACAAAAACTTACAGAGCACAAAAGAACCAACAGAGCTGTGTGTAACCATCCTCAATGTCTGGTCAACAGCTGGGTCTTTTTTAGGATAAAAACACCTGCAGGCTAACTCGGTAAGTAAAGAAAAAAAAAGACAATAAAGATGGTGAAATAATTATTCACGGTTAGTATCCAAAGTGTACGTCTGCGTAGGACGCGATGAAGAGACTGGCTTTACAGACATTTTCACTATCTGAGGATCAACGCTGCCATTTATAAATACAACCGAGTGGGAATCTATGTTTAATACAGTTTTTTGCCAGATGTGGAATTTAAATGACAAGGAGAACATCTGACATTACGACAGTGACCAATCAGGTGATGTTTCCAGGATGCACATGTAGAAGAGGCAGATCTAAAGGAAACAGAAAGACTAACGTGAGCTGAATGGCATGCAGTAACAAGGTGAGCTGGTGACGGTGCCTACAGCAGGGTGAGGAAGACGAAACACCTGCCTAATGAAGGTGCGTAGTGGTGACTGGTAGGTTAAGTTGACAACTAGAACAAAGTGATTCCCAGAATCCATAGAAGCAGCCACATGGCTCGTACCTTTTCAGAGAATATCTTGTAAGTGATCAGAATAACTTGATGAAGGAACTGACTTCTGGTTCTTATAAATAATCAGTCACAGTCACAAACGTTTCTCTATTAATAAATACGTAAAAATAGCAAGTGAACAGAACTATAGTTTACATTAAGTGATGCACCTTCAAAGTCCACACTGAGACTGTGCAAACAGAGCTTTACACTGTCAACTCCTGACCCCAGACATCCCCACCTCACCAACCCCTCCTCCCATCATCCATCACAACACACACACATGCTTTACTAACAGAAATCACATGCGAGAGCAAGCGCACACAGAGGACCTCACAAACCACTCAGCCCAGTACCGTGTGTGCTGCTGTAGGTGGCTGAGCTGCCTGAATGTTTTCTGGCAGTAGGTGCAGGTGTAGGGCTTGGCCCCGCTGTGAATGCGGATGTGCTGGGACAGGTAGCTGGAGTTGGCAAACGACTTGGAGCAGTGGGGACACTTGTGGGGCTTGGCCTCCGTGTGGGACTTGGCGTGGATCTGCATGTCTGACTTGCTGAAGAACGTCACTGCACACATCCGGCACCTTGGCAAGTGAGGAGAGAGAGAGAAAAAAGCCTTTATGGCACACAAAGCAGCCACGTGAGTTGTATGTTCGTTTGTCACACATAATGATTTTCCTCTGATCTAAACATCTGCTACCTGTAGGTTTTAGGGCCATCTTTGTTTGGGTGATCGTCCTCGTCATTAGACAGGTCATATGGGTCAGCAGCGTGGTGCTGTAACACAGCATATGTCATAATAGAAAATGAAAAACCGACAGCTAAAACATTAAGACCCTGAGGGAGCCTCACCTGTCCACCAGCTGCGAGGTGGGCCAGTATCAATGCATCATTTCCTGGAGAAAGGACCCCAGCCATTCTGCTCATCACCTGTTTGCTCTTCCTGCCTCGTTTTGATGCTGTCGGCATGACAACTGCAGGGGGAACAGAAATATCGTCCTTCTTGTCTGAAAACACAGGTAAGATGAAGATAAAGGAGGGGGAGGGGAGGGGAGAGTTGGAGAGCAGCGGGCGATACAGACACAGATCCCATGTGGCGCTTACAGTTGTTGTGCAGTGGGACTGATGAACATCTGTGGAGCCAAATCTTAGATATGCATACGTGTGTACGACTGCATAGGAATAATGCAGCAAAACATTATGTGTGGAAATCAAGATAAGATTTGGCCTCGAGGAACTTTGATCTTACCTGGGGAGAAAAAAAGCTTTAACTCAGACTACTGTGAAACTGTGGTACCAAACTATCTGGTGCCCTTTGGTAAAATTCACAGTTCCACCACTTTGACCAGAGCTGAACATGTTGAGAAGAATGAAATGATGGCGCACTGTGTCCTTGCTTTACCTGCATTTGAGGAGTGCAATGCAGACACTATCATGGTGGTGGCAGTTGGAGGCCCAGCTACAAATGACTGCGTGGAGGCAGTGGGGACCAGAGTGCCTTGAGGCGTAGTGATCACTAAGCCTGCTAAAAGGAAAAGACAAAGTGTCATCTGGCTGTCCAGTCGGTCACAACAAACATAGTACATTTATTATCTCTGCTCGTTTGTCTACCAGTAAACACTCATTTGTAACTGCCAATAAATGACTCAGCTGCAACACAACGGACTTGTCTTGTGCCTAAAAGCTGCAGTTGAGTGTTTTCTGTCTCCCTGACTCTCATCACCTCATCTTCAAGTGATCTTAACAACCGAGTAGAGTAAGACAACAGAGAAAAGACAAATGGAGTTGGCGGGGTTCAGGATTCATTGGTGCAGAGCAGCCTGCTCACCTGCAGTCATGATACCCGTAGAAGGAACAGGCACGACGGTGACGTTCTGGGAGGTGTGCGACTGATGCAGGTGTCCTCCAACCGCGCTTAAAGTTGCGCCGCCACCTCCTCCCACAGTACCCCCACCCCCTTCCTGTTTGGGGACCACCCTCACCCCACCGCCTGTGTCCACTGATCCAGGGATGGCGAGCACAGCCGTGGGGTAGTGAGGAGTGGAGGTGGAAGACGCAGAGGAGTGAGAGAAGGAGGGTGCATTGGTCTTTTCAGGACCGAGCTGCTCCTTTGCCTTGTTCAAGAACATGGCGTTCTCGATCTAGACAGCGAAGAGGTCAGGCGTGGATATGTGGAATGAGGGGAGGTGTAAAGGCAGAAAGGTGAAGCAATAAAAGGAAAGTGAGCAGGATTGGTAAAACGAGATTACAAAAAGAGTACAAGGCAAGGATAAGGTGAAGATGTACAATAAGAGAACAGAAAATAAAATGCATGAGGGAAAAGGCCGTAAAAGGTCGACATAATAGAAAAGGAATTAATGAATGAATGAAGAACGTGAGGCAAACAGAAAGAGCAACCGACAAAGTAAAAAGAATAAAAGGAGGAAAGATGATGGAGGATATGGTTGGAAAAAGGTGAGAGTATAGTGTGGCAGATGTGATGGGTTAGATTCATGACAGGAGCAAACAGAGGAGAGGGAGAGAGAGAACGAAGGCATGGTGAGATGCCAAAAAGTAAATGAGGGATGGAAGAAATGAGACAGGAGAGGGACATGTGACAGGTGATCGAGTCAGACATCACCTTTTCAAGATAATTACATACGTTCTGTTAGATTTTTAAGCCATCTTCATCAAACAACTGAGAATTATTAGGTCAAATAAAATTTTTAAAGTATTTCCAGAAAGAGTCAGTGTGATAATAGATGCTGGGTGTCTTTGTCCTGAGGAAACCATGTGAATTTTTAAGACAGTTTCAGCAATAAGGTTGTCTACCTGTCCTTGTACAGTGGGGACGGGAGACCAAAAGTATGACGAGTTGAAATGGGAATCGTCCATTATTTCTGTAATTAAAAAGCAACACACTTAGAAAACACCTGTCCTTCTCCTCATTGTCCTCCGTTTGACTACGCTCTTCCTGTTTGCACCTTCATGTGAAACGAGACCACTCAAGGCTCTGTTTATGTCATCTTTGTTTGATCCCTTTCCTTGTTTCCTCTCCTCCTCTGGGTGACACATTGATCGTAATAAAGTAAGAAGGTGTAGGATGACTTTTACAAAATCAGTCTTGGGGGGTGGTTTTAGATTCATGTTGTTAGGGTTATTATTATGATGATCAGATTTATGGAGAAGAGGATGTGAAAGGAATCACGCAAAGATGTTAAATCCCAGAAGGGGTGGATGTTTAAAAATCTATGGGAGGATGGGAGAGACAACAGCTGAGAAAACACTGGTTCTAGCCAATTTTTAGAAAGATTTTTATAATGCTTTGTAACACAGTCCATGCATTGTCTCACTAGTCTCTTACACAGTATGTGTTGCTATTAACAAATGACACAGTCTCAGAGTGTCTAGTTTTGGAAAACAACACAATGTTATCAGTCAACAGTGCTATGAACTATTCATTTCATGGAAAGAAAAATGACAGAGGTGTGTTCTCCCAAACTAGATGCTAGTGCACTATGTGTTGACCTAACATCTCGAAGAGTGCACAGTTTGTTGCTAACAACACTCACTGCCGTAAAGAGTACTGTTTATAATTTCTTCATCAAACCTCCAATCTTCTGTTTTCTGATCATCTCCCACTGACACATGGGAAGCATGTTTTCTGCAGCACAAACAAGGAAGTTTGACAGTGTCATTGTTCTGTATTGGCATGCACTTGCACTTTTATTTTTCATTTCACTTTGCTGATGTTATAAACCGGTTGTGAAAGCAGTTTTGAAGTTTGGCTGTGTATGCATGTGAAGACTGTGAGTGCCATACACAGCCACATTGCATACACAGGACGAGAGAGCGTGCAAGTAATTACATGTTAGTAGAGCTAAACTGACATTTAATGCATCTGCTAAATGAGGAATATACAAAATTATTTGCAGTCATTATGTAAGTCATGCAAATCACTGGCAAAACAAAACTCACTAAGTGTTTTTATATTTTTCATGAGCCACCTTTTCCATCTGCAGTGACACAACTTATAAATAAATTATGTGGCAACGTCTAAGGATAATTAATATATGAATAAAATGCCCAACGGCAGGAGCTAAAAGGGCTTGTTATAAGTGTAATAAAAGTGAACGTTTCAGTGCCCTGAGAGCCATTTTTATCGAGGGGCACAAGCTGTCTCCAAAACTGTAACCCCTGCTAGCTGCGGGCTAACGTTAACTAGCAGTGATTGATGAAACCCTGTAAATAGCAATTTGCCATGAATCATTTAAGTCACTGGTCCCCTAGCACAGCTCCCTGCCTAGATGTGAGTGTGCACCTCAGCAGCTGCCAATGGCTTTACGAGGTATCTGGGAAATAAACAAGCGTGGCTAGCGTTAGCTGGTTAACGCAACAAGACAAGGGGCGCTAGCTAACTTGCCTCCATTAATTTTCTCCTTTTGTTCGCTGGCTTGCTCTAGCTACAAGGAGGCCCGTGTATTCAAATGCTTAACTAGCCCGCCGCTTGGTAAACACAAACACCCTCGCTCCCTACGCCTCCATTCCTCACTCCCTGCTCATCTCGCTCAGAGAAAATAAAAAAAACAGAAAAAAAAGTCTCGAATAAAAAAAACGAAGACAGGAAAAAAACGTCGGCGCCGTTGACTCTGTGCGAGACGCAGCTTCATGCAGACTTCCGGCGGTTGGGACGACGGCGCTCTCAGACACACTGAAAATAACACTTGATTAACAGCCGACTAATAACTGCTGGGTTAATTACCGGTGAGCTCGACTCCCCGTCAACCCCCCCGGAGCCTCCTCGGGTCGGGACAGTTGGGAAACTTTGTCCAAATCCGCCCCTCAAACCCTCAGATGTGTCTTTTTTTTCTTCGTTTTTTTCCTTTTTTTCCCTCCAGCTCCGCGATGCAGCGTCAACGCAGCGGCAGGTAAGCTGCAGGGTTTCCGGTCACACCTTTCAAAATAATACGCCTTCTACGAACACATGTTGAATATGTGTATTATGTATATTTCCACTTGTAGTTGTAGTTTATACATTTGACACTGTTTAGGTTTTTTCTTAACGCGCGCACACACACACACACACACAGAAAATGTATACAAGTGCTGTACTTTAGTACTTGAGCCACCTTATGGTTTTACTCTAATTTTATTTTAATGTATATGTATTTTTTTACTTACTGTATTTACTTTACAGCTATAAATTAATAAATTGTTAAAATGAACTCCAGCTTCAGTTTTTTCCTCTTTGTTTTTTTGCTTTTTTTCTCTTTGAAAGTATATTTTCTGTTTACAAATTTGTTCACAATTAATATTTACCCCATTTAAAATGTCACTTATTTTTTTGCTATTAACTACTGAGTCAGTTTGTGAATAGAGGAAATTAAATAAAACCATCCTTAAATCAAACCAAACTGTTTGTCTTGTAGATGGTAGACTGAGTTCTCCATCTGCAATGTGTTGGTTCCAACAAACTACAATATTAAAATACTAGTTACACAAGAATGTGTGTATTTTATGGCCCCGAATACCTTTGCTTAACTTGTGCTTTTCTAATCAAAGCCTTAACTGCTCCAGTTTTTGGTATTCACACACTTGACCTATCTTAAAGTAAAAAGGTCTAACACAACAGTAAAAATTAAGTAAATATTTAATTAATAATTTTGGAAGTAACAACGTGTGGTGCCGTTAAGTTGTACGTATTATGTGAGTCACAGGTGTTTCTACTATTGTGTCCACTAAATTTATTCCAACAGGAGTATGTCTTAATTCTGAAAAGTAAATGCTCTTATTTCCTGTACTAGTCTCTATATTATTGGCTAACTTGACACAGCTTTCAACAGACAGTGCCTTCCAGTGTATTCATTATCCCATCCTGTGTGCATCGTTTTTATAATCAATTACATATTTTTATCATATCCTTGTTCCAAATCATGTAAACATTTTTCACAGTGACACCTCATTTAATAAGTGCTGCAGTACCTATGTACCCATGTGAACAAAAGCAGAGATTCACACACAACTACACCAACAAGTCTCTGTAGTTCAACCGAGTTGTGTAGTTTAAAGAGAAAACAGATACTCGTGTGTTAATATGAACCAGACAGCTGTTATCAAAATTAACAGATGAAAGAAAAGTGTAGACATGTTTGTTTGTTAGCACTCTCATGCATGTGATCTCTGTTCTAATTGTGGTCTCAAAAAAAGCTTTTTCAATTCAATACCAACACAGTTTGCCTGATGATGAACATAAAAATAAATCTTGCACAAATCTTCTGTGTAAACAGAAAATAGGCAGCAGAATTAGGAAACAGTAAAGAAAGTTTCAATTTTGCATGTTTAATGAGACATACAGTGTATTTTGTACAGGATTGTTTTTCTTAAAACAGTGCACAGTTATCAAAATTTAACTAAAAAGATATTCTGATATAAATTTATCTGCAAAGTAAATCAGAAACAGAAATCACACAGAAACCTTTACTACAGTGACTGCAGCTTTAAACACGTCGATAGACAACACAGGGGCTGCTGTTAGTAAGAGTTAGAACTGTTAATAGTGACTGGTGAACTGTGCTACATTAATACGGTAGCAAATATCAAATATATATAAATATCAATATATATCTTTACACTGAAAACATGAGAGAGACACATATTTCCTTTGCTAACCAATAAGCCCCTCCCACTTTGGTTACTTCACGATACGCATTTACGACATCCTGACTGAAAACAGACGCATTAGTAGTTTAAAATGTCAGCGAATGCAAAATAACAATAGTGTTAATCTTCAATAAGTTGGATTTAACTACACATGCATTTCAGTGCAATAATTTAATTTCACTTCCCAAATACAAATGATATTAAATAAAAACAAACAAAAGCATAAAACATGCAAACAGTAAAAAAATAACAAAATATCTGCTTAAATAACCAAACGTAGGGTTTGTGATGAGGTAGAGGGCAACAGTACGATGAGTTAAGGCAATTTAGAAACACTTCATAGGAACCAACACTTCAGAACCAGCTCCCTAATGTAGAGTAGCGTTTCATTCTGGATGAGTGATGCATGACTCCTAAGATGAGAACTAACTACTTCATAATTTAAAAGTTTAATATTAATAAAATGATTTGGTGTTCCATTGACCTGAAAATCAATAACTTTATTTCAGTATTTCAATATAGTTAAGTCATAATTACACTGTGGTGTTTCTATTTCTACAACAGAAGGCTAAAACTATAGTGTACACCACAAATCATACGCTTACAGTAGCTGCTACATAACTGGCTCAAACACAGATAGGGGTTTACAGTACAAACCCACAAGAAACCGGAACCAGAAGATCAAGGTTCAAGCTCGAGTTCACGTTTCTTTTCTGATCCCACAATAAGTGCTGTAATAATGCATATCTGTAGTATGAAGTAAAAGAATCAAGCAGGACAAAGATAAAGAAAGAGACTGGAAGGTGGTACGGAGCTGAGTTCGAGGTACTGAACAGGCATCACGTACACGGACAGAGGAAAATGTGGTTTAACGTCACTGAACAGGATTTTAATGCCTGATACTATAAAGTACTTGTACGCCTTAAGCAAAGGGTCTTGATGTGAAGTAGGAAAACGCATGAGACTGTAAACACGCCGTCTGGTCTAAGGACAGAATTATTTCAATGCTTTTTAAAATGTGGTCCCACTGTGTAAATCGATTCACAGACCTGAGTTCAGTCTGTAACATCTGTAACTGCAGTCTAAGGAGCACAGAGACAAACAAAGTGTGGAGCAGAGGAAAGTGATTGTGTTCACAGCCTCATGCAAAGAGTGCAGGCGGCTGATAGGACACGGGCTGGAGATCTGCCCGGCCACCGGTTTGGTTTCTCCTCAGCCTGTACGAGAGCTAACCTGCAGAATGGAGGAAAAGTTCGCCTTTAATTCATACGTTTGTTATGAGAGAATTTGTTAATGGGCTCAGAGAACTATCAGTCATCTACGCTGTTTTTTTACAGTAGCTCCTTATTTTGCTTTCACTGCCAGAGGAAAGCTGAGAAAAACCGGCTCAAGTGAAGAATAAAGAAACGCCAGGGTGTTTACAGAGCCTGGCCTTTTCCTTAGAAGCTGATGGATGGACCGAACCACGGTGTTGCTGATATAAATCAACATCTGATCACGTAGTCCTCCGTGAGACATTTCCCATGCCGTGCACCAGCTGTGCCCTCACTGTGATAATAAGGGCACCACAACCTAAAACACTAGATGGAGAACAGACTACGTTACCTGGGAGATGTTGACTCCAGTCAGCTTCTCCACCGTCTCAGGGAGGCGGGTCATGATGTCCAGCACCTCTCCTGACAGCTTGGCTGCACCCACCTCCCCACCTCCGCTGGACACCATGGTGATTTTGTTGGTTTGACACAGAGGTTTGCTGATTTCTTCTGCCATCTGGCAGAGGACGGAAATGATCATATGTTAGCGCCTTAATCCTTTATAAACTCCATCATAGGCAGATAAAGCCTGAAGAACATAAAGCAACTGTGAAATACAATAGAAGGACAGTTTATAAGATGTTGACGGTTGTTGTCTCTAACCAGAGGCAGTTTCTCCAGCAGCATGTCCACCATCGCTCCGTCCCTGTACTCCTGGAAGGCCTCTGCCTTCTTCGCCATCTGCTCTGCCTCTGCGCGGCCCTTGGCCTCCACTGCGAACGCCTCAGCCTCACCTTTAATCTGACGGAGACACAGGGATGGGATTTCTTTAGGGGAGGCCTGACGAAGGCCCAGAGTTTGTGTAGGTAAGAATAAACCGGTAAGAATCCTCTAATGACTCACTCTGATGGACTCTGCTTCGGCTTCTGCCTCCATGATCAATTTGAGGCTGGACAGAGAGAAAGTAATGCAAAGTCAGACAACGAGCACACAGAGCTGAACCATCTGTGGTCCATCTGCGCTACTTAAAAGACGACAGATCAAGTTTCAAACTCTCCTCATTACCATCTGACTGGATTGCATCTGGTCCTGGAGCCTAACAGATGTCAAACATCTGCCTACGGTGAGTTAGCATATGAAAATGACAACCAAGACTACATAGCAGCTTATGTTAAATAACAAACAATGACAGAACATGAGGCAGATGTTGTCTGTAGAATAAAAAGCATTTACACGCATGCTGGTGACAGATAAAACTCGATCTTCACAGAGAAGTTGTTTCCACAGCTACGGGACTCACCGCTGAGCCTCGGCCAGTCTCTCCAGGCGGTACCGCTCAGCCTCCGCAGGCTTCTTCACCTTGGCCTCCAGCTCCTTCTCCCTGCGGGTGATCTCCTGCTCCTGCAGCGTGATCTGCTGCGTGCGCTCGACCACCTGGACCTGCATCTTCTCCTCCTCGATGCGCTGCTTCGTCTTTGCAACCTGGCGGATGTAGAGTCATGAGGGGTCGTTTAGAAGGAATCATTATGATATACACGGTTATCCAGAAGCATCCAGCTGTACCTGCAGCTGATAGGCCATTTCTGACTCCGCCTTCTTGGTGTTAACCTCGATGTCGTAGGCTGCCTTCTTCAGCTCATAGTCCCTCTGGGCCTTTGCCATGTCGATCTCATTCTTGTACTGAGCCGAGACTTTCTCCTGCAGCGCATGCGCTTCCTGCAGAGAGAGAGAGAGACGCGGGGTGAACATGAACCACAAATGGAATATCAACGGTGACCAGGCAAAAAGACAAATGAGTCTCTATGCAGAGTTAGAAAACAAGATGTTCTGGAGGCCAAGTCAGCATGATTCTCCAAATACTGAACATTAGAGCGGGCTGCTGACGGGTAAAAGGGAGCACTGTGTTCGAATGAGCTGCTTGGTCGTCACATGAATAGAAACGTTCCTGCTGGATGAAAACAGTGTGATTATCTCACCCGTATCACAGCGTCTCTCTTATTCTGGGCCTCGCCGATGCGAGCGTCTTTCTGGACCTGCGCTGTGCGAGCTTTTCCCAGTGAATGCAGGTAATCCTGTGTTCCGGAAGGAGAAAGAATATATGTCACAGGCGTCGTCATTTAGGTTCCCACAACCCGTGGAAACATCCCTCCTCCTGGAAAGCAGTACCTGGTCATCGTGAACGTCTTTGAGCGTGTAGCTGACCACACTGATGCCCATGTTGACCAGGTCAGAGGAGGCAACCTTAAAAACCTGCTCTGAGAACTTCTTGCGGTCCTTGTAGATCTCCTGTCACATGAAGATGAAGACTTTTTTTACAAAGCAATGATCCAGTTTAAAGTAATCTACATTTACCAGTGACACCCGCACCTCCACAGTCAGGTGGGCAATGATGGCTCGCTGGTGCCCCTCCAGCGTCTCCAAGGCGATATGAGCGATCTCCGGCTCCGACTTCCCCATGAACATCTGGCAGGCTGCAGCCAGCATCTGTTTATTCTGACCCTGAATCTTCATCTGTAGGAAACAGCGACGTGAATATGATTCCCACACAGACTGGAGCAGACAACACCCACCGTCCCGGGGGGAAACTCTGCGTCTGCCGTTTCACTGACCTGAGCTATTCCCGTCACAGAGATGGGGACACCGTGACGAGTGTAGACTTTATCGCTCTTCACATTCAGAGTCAGAGTGTTGAGGGAAATCCTAGAGGGAGTCGGGGCGGAGATGGTTATTGATTATCCTCCGCTCTGACTGGACACATTTCAGCTCTTACTGAGCTGCTACAGGATCAACAGGACTCAGCAACAGAGCTGCCGTCACCTGATGATAAACTACTACAGGATGAGCAGCACCACACATTCCCTGCCTCATGCTGTCTTCAGGTGCAGAGAGACAGAGATGTATGGATTCTGTTAATGTGCAGCATGAACGTTACTAAATCACCTGACATCATCCTGTTATTGGTAACATCTGAGCGAGGAACAACGTCCTACGAGTCATTTTTAAAGTGTGTTTGAGATGAGTGAAATAAAATCAAACATGCTGACGTTCCTCTACCTCTGTATCTGCTGAACGCAGGGGACGACAAACACTCTGCCTCCAGATATCATCAGCGGAGGAGAACGGCAGAAACCTGGGATGTGTGAGAGCCTTAAATCAGACACGTTCAGGAGTGATAGAAATAAAATATGTGAATTTATCTGAACATTATGAACACAGACATTTATTTTACCTGACACCACCATAGCCTCGTTGGGACCACAGGTGTAGAACATGGTTGCTGATCCTCCTTCAGTCTGAAAACATGAGAAAGATCAATCATAGGAACAAACACACATTTACAGAGGGATGGTTGGAAGTAGGACATTATTTCTAAACTACATCCTTTAACATACATTTTCTGGACTGTTGGGCTCACAAATAGAACCATTTAGGTTCTGTGAGTCTGAGGATGATGGAGGGGGAGGGGGGGCTGTGGGGGGAACTACAGAGCAGACCAGCAGCGCTTAAATCTAATTTACGCAAATGATGCGCAGCAAAATCCGCAAAAACGCCGTAAGAATTACAGAAAAAGACGTTAATTACAAATACAAATGAACCAATATTAACGCGTTAAATAGGTGTATGGATTGATGGAGGACATCTGTCCAGCCATTTACTAGAATAATTAAATTCGTGTTTACAGTCGAGGACGGACGTAGATAAACGCGTCACACGCTCCTACACTTACCGGTTAGTCTGTAGACGGTGGTTTGCACAGATCTGAGGGGAAACAGCGGAGTAAACAGCGGTTTGCGCTGGTTAAATGTATGTTATTTAATCCTCGGAGCAGGTTATTCCCGTTACCAGCTGATGCGGTCAGTAAACACAACACAGGCTGCAGCTCAGCGGCTTGATCTGCGCACGCGTGCGACATCTAGTGGAGCGGTGGAGAACTGTCACTGACGAAGCCGAGAAAACCTGTCACTGGTCCTCTACCTCAGCATCGAGCTGCTTCTCTGATTATTTCACCTCCAGTGTCACATGTACACTGGAAATGAATTTGGTTCAGTAAAGGGAAAATATCTTTATGAAATGTGTCTGACTACAGTTACTATTCAGAATAATTGTAGACTTTATGCTGTACAGTAGATGTCAGCGTTGAAAAGTTACTAAGTACATTTACTCAATTGTGCTCGAGCAGTTTTATGATAGTTCACAGGCTCCTTCATATTTCCGCCTTCCTCGTATTTTACATATAAATATTGTACTTTTCATTTCACAGAAATCATCTGTCAGCTTTAGTTACTTAGAAATATAACTTATATAGTAGCTAACAGCGTTTTGCTTCCTGAAATAAAATTTACAGCATGTTAAATAATTCGAATTTGCTTCAATTTTATCAGCTGCATCATTAAAGTACACACTAACATGTTGAATGCAGGATAATTAGTTGTAACTGACCTCTGTGGTTTTTATACTTTTACCCAAGTTAAACATATTTGCACTGTATGATGCTTATTGGTGACTTTATTTGGATGATATGTTATATTTGTCATTGACACTGTTACTTCTTTCACGACTGCTGGAACATGGACATAAGGAGAGAAAGTTGGAAGTGTCTCTCACTTGAGTTAATATGTCGTTTTTGAGTAAATATACTCAAATACTTTGCATCCTACATCGTTTTATTATTAAAGCTCCAACGGGGCAGTGATGACAAAACCCGGCACTCCCTCTCTTCATCCGTTCCTTGCATTTGACACAAGGAAACCCCTTTAGAAAGAAAAATATCTGCCCTGTCAGCCAATCAGCGCCGGGGCTGCAGCTACAACAGCCAATCAGAATCGTGAACGCTGTGACGGCTGCGTCCCAACACGCTGTCTCCGCCTGCAGGAATCGGGCAGCGCACACAGCGCTCTGCAGACTGTGCTCCGTCAGTCAGTGGGTCAACTCCTCCGTCTTATCTCAGCTCCACTTTCATCACTTACTACCGGGCAGCATGAGGGAAATTGTGCACATCCAGGCCGGACAGTGCGGGAACCAGATTGGCGCAAAGGTAAGAAAATGTACTTAAAACAAGTCAACCTATAATTTAGTTGTTGTTTATTCCAGTTATGTTAAACATTTATTCTATTGGTTTGTATTTTGGCATTTACAGACTTTGATTTAAATTTAGTTTGTTTCAGTAAATATTGAACTCCAACCTATAGCTATAGTTTCATTTTTAAACTTACTAAAATCAAATTTAATAGTTTCCTGAACTACCTCTAATTGTATTTATTTTTATTTAATTTTAAGACTAGAGACACATTTTTATCACAAAAAACAACAATGATGTCCATTTTAATAATAAAAAAAGAAATTACTTTTTCATTATTATTAGCTATTTACTATATAGATGTTGGTTAAAGATATATACCATAACATAATAATATCTATAACATGAGATATAACTAAAGATTACATCCAACATGCCACATAAGACCATCCCATAGTAATACTGTAAGTCAAAATACCACGTCCCATTTCTGTCTATCAGCAGTCTTCATATAAATACAGTTAAAATTCACACATTAATAACAGTTGACAAATGAGTAACTGGAGTCACTGATCCGTGATTAATGAATCTGGCCAGACTGGAGCAGACGCGCAGGGCCAGCTGCTGTCCCGGCCGCCTGGTGAGCTGGACTCTTTGTCACCGAGCAAAAAGAGCGAAGACACAAGACAAGAGACGAGGGTGAAAAGAAATGGAGAAATTTGCTGAGGCAGAGGAGAGGAACGCAGCGGGTGGGGGGCTGCAGGGGGAACGACAACAAGTGGTTCAGTGTCTGCTGTGAAAGCACAGATGAGGTCATTTAAATAGTCAGTGTATCACATGCACACGCCCCGAGGGCCCCAAACCACCGGTGACCCTGAAAATCCTGTTCACACATGAACTTAGATTTGCTGCATCAGCTTCTTCACTGCAGCGAGATCCGTCGGCTCGTCATCAGTGGAGGATGTGATTAACTGTGGTTTATGTTCTGGTCTGTTTTAAAAGGAATCACTTTAAGTAGGTTACAGGTTAACTGTCATTTAACTCACTTATATTTAGCACCTTCACTGCTTTGGTATGTAAAACACTGTGGGGCATTGTCCACATGAATCATGCACACTGAATCCAGTAAACGATCCCAAGTTTTTCAGCAGGCTCTTCTGAGCCTCTCTCAACATACAGACAAAGGCCTCACACCACCACCTGACAGCAGAAACTCCAAGACTTTAAAGACAAGTCAGAAACTTTAAAGACAAGTCAGAAACTTTAAAGACTTTCAGGTTTTCTCTCTGACAGGAAACAAAGCTTCTTTTTCGGCGCACTGCAGACTCACCCAGCTGAACTAACTGGGGGCTCAGACTCCCCCCACACAGACTGATCAGTGAAGACGTGTATTTACAGAGGATTTAATCCCCAGTTGACATGGATTAACTCCGACTGAATTCACTCACTTTCACAAACTAAAACCTGGTCCCGTCTGTCCCTGAACGCCTGATAAAGACAAGACAGTCAGGGACAGACTGTTATTAATGGCTTTGCTGTGTGTAAATGTATTCGCTTTATTAGGTAAAATAATGTAGGTTCATGTGGTTTTTTTCTTCCATGGTGATCAGGTGAGTTTCGGGACAGTCAGAGACGATGCGGTGGCAGCCCACCAGGCTCTCCCTCTCGGCCCCTCCAACACGCCGGCTCTCTCTGCGTATCTTTCCCTCTTTTCCCTCAAACACACCCACGCTGTGCTCGGCCCAGATTAGGGTCAGTCGTCTGAGCTGCGGTGACAGCCTGCGCTCTTGTCTTAACTGAGTTTGGCGTTGATGCTTCAACGACTGAAGCCTCTGTGAAAGCTTTGTTCTCTCTGACCCTCGCACTTGGGATAGAACGAGTACTTTCAGGGTATCTGCAAGTGATATGAAAAAGTATTCTCCAGCGTGCACTCGACTTTAAAGACCTTAGTAGCTTCTGTGTCGGAGGCTCCTGGGCACACACACGCTCATGTTGTGTTTTCACTATAATACTTTAGAACGTTGTGTTAAATCATTAATCTGATAGACGAGGCCGTAATCAGGAGATGAATCCATCAGGGTAAGTGTTAACTGACCCAGTGAGCTCTTCTTTGCTTGTTTCCTGTTTATTATTCCCAGTACTCTTCATCCTCGTTTTGTTGTCTGGTTCTGATGTCAGACCATTATGATGGTTCTCATGGTTCTTCCTGGAGTTTTCATACAGACTCTTCAGTACATAACAAGCTCTTTCCTACGGCCTCCATCAGCCTGTAGCTGCAAGGTGGAGTAAGAAGCTGTTTTTAGGTGGTAGCCAGGCTTCTATCAGGACAGAAGAGGGATTGACTGTGAACCCCCCCCCCACACACACACACACACACACCGGTGAATTGGTTGCAGTCATGGCTGTAATGAGCACACAAAGACACCTCTCTGTAAGATGTGTGCGTGAACACATGTAGCTGCTGCAGATGGTGCAGGAGGGTCTGAAACCAATGAAACATGGATTGTTGAACTCTTGAATGTGAACAGCCTCTGTACTGACGGTGCGGTACTGGCCTGTGTGCGTGTGTTGGTTTAGTTCTGGGAGGTGATCAGTGACGAGCACGGCATCGACCCAACAGGAACCTACCATGGAGACAGCGACCTGCAGCTGGACAGGATCAGTGTGTATTACAATGAGGCCACTGGTGAGTACATGCTGACACATACGGAGTCCTGTGTTTGGTGAGGTGAGGAGTGAGAGGCGCCCCCTGTGGAGAGACGGTCTCACTGCAGCAGCGGGGGACAGATTCCATAGTGTAGTTTACTTATATCTGACTGTTACAAATAATCAGTGTGTTGAGTTTGGTTCCTGTTGTTTTGAAATGACTCCATCTAGTGGCCACATATTCAACCGAATCACCTCTTGTATTTTAATAGTACTTTAGGTTTATTTCAAACAGACATATCGAGCATTATTTCCTGTCACTCTCTTTATTCCTCTGTTATTTCCTGTGTTTGAAAGCATCAGCATCAAATTGAGATTTTTACAGGATTCTTGCCTGTGACTCATCCTGCTGCAGCACACTGCTCAACATGAGAGGGATGAAACCAGATCGCTGGTTCAATAAAGTGTGTGCATGTGTTTGTTAGTTTGTTTCCTTACGCAGCTGTAATTCCGCGTTTCGTACGTGTTAATAATCGTTGTGTGTCTCCCGTGTGCAGGTGGGAAGTATGTGCCCAGAGCCATCCTAGTTGACCTGGAACCAGGCACCATGGACTCAGTTCGCTCTGGACCCTTCGGACAAATCTTCAGACCTGACAACTTTGTCTTTGGTGAGAACACATTCTGTTGGAGACGAGTCCTAAGGCGTCCTCTTTTTCCCCCCACCAGGCCAAAGGTCACGTCAGGATTTTAAAACAAGCTGAAGCTGTTTCTTTATGTCGCTGGAGTCTGAACTCTGGATGTCTCTTTGCCCTTCTTTATAATTATACTCACAAAGATGAAGCTCAGTCGAGTGTCCTACATGAGACAGACGAGCTCAGTGCTGTCAATAAACACCAGTCTAAAAACAGATTGACTCTGCTGTAGGATGTTTATAAAGATCAGTGTTGAATGATGCACTTTCAAAGTCAGCGTGCTTTTAGAGAATCTGTGCCACTGAGGATCTAAGACGTCACATCACTCAGCTGCTGGTGATAAAATATCTGCGGCACACTTTTCTTAATTTCACTGTTTGTTTGCGTCTTCCAGGTCAGAGTGGAGCAGGAAACAACTGGGCTAAAGGTCACTACACCGAGGGGGCCGAGCTGGTGGACTCAGTCCTGGATGTGGTGAGGAAAGAGGCCGAGAGCTGCGAGTGCCTGCAGGGCTTCCAGCTCACACACTCCCTGGGAGGGGGCACCGGCTCCGGCATGGGCACCTTGCTCATCAGCAAGATCCGGGAGGAGTACCCTGACCGCATCATGAACACCTTCAGCGTGGTTCCCTCTCCTAAGGTGACACATCAAACACACACGTTTCTCTGTATTATCTCTTCACCTGCATCTTCTGATCTGTCCTGATGTGGCTCTGAGCCGTAGAGTCCAGCATCAGCTCGGTGCAGTGTTGTGTATTTGCCCTCAGGCGTCAGTAAAGGTGTTAATAAAGTAAGAATAAAACATCGTGACTTACTCGCTGAGTCTAAAGATGAATGTGGACAGCCAGTAAAATACGCTGTGAGTGATGTGTTTATCAGCGGGTATTGATTTTCCCTTCCCTGTGTCTGCAGGTGTCAGACACCGTGGTTGAGCCGTATAACGCCACACTGTCCGTACACCAGCTGGTAGAAAACACAGATGAGACCTACTGCATTGACAACGAGGCCCTTTATGACATTTGCTTCCGCACTCTCAAACTCACTACACCCACGTACGGTGACCTCAACCACCTGGTCTCCGCCACCATGAGCGGCGTGACCACCTGCCTGCGGTTCCCCGGCCAGCTGAACGCCGACCTGAGGAAGCTGGCTGTCAACATGGTGCCTTTCCCTCGCCTCCACTTCTTCATGCCCGGCTTCGCCCCCCTGACCAGCCGTGGGAGCCAGCAGTACCGCGCCCTGACGGTGCCTGAGCTCACCCAGCAGGTGTTTGATGCCAAAAACATGATGGCGGCCTGCGACCCGCGCCACGGGCGCTACCTGACGGTGGCCGCCGTGTTCCGCGGCCGCATGTCCATGAAGGAGGTGGACGAGCAGATGCTGAACGTCCAGAACAAGAACAGCAGCTACTTCGTGGAGTGGATCCCCAACAACGTCAAGACGGCCGTCTGCGACATCCCGCCGCGGGGCCTCAAGATGGCCGTCACCTTCATCGGCAACAGCACGGCCATCCAGGAGCTCTTCAAGCGCATCTCCGAGCAGTTCACCGCCATGTTCCGCCGCAAGGCCTTCCTCCACTGGTACACGGGCGAGGGCATGGACGAGATGGAGTTCACCGAGGCGGAGAGCAACATGAACGACCTGGTGTCCGAGTACCAGCAGTACCAGGACGCCACGGCCGAGGAGGAGGGAGAGTTCGAGGAGGAGGTGGAGGAGGACGCCTGAAGAAGCAAATGATGTCACACGAGACGAAGAGAGAAGTCAATGAAAAAAACACACAAAAAAACAGAAAAATGTTGATAAGAAACGAAGGAATGTAGCAGAACCGGTGGAGAAGTGTTGGGGTTTTACTGGAGGGACAAAGGATGAATGTAGGTGGAGAAGCAAAGAAATTGACCAAACGTTTGTGCCATGGTTCCCAGTTTAATGTGACGCCAGGCCGGAGCCTCCAAAACTAAAAATAAGAGTGGTAACAAGAAGACGAGGAGGAAAATAAGTAACTCCTGGAAAGCTAATTCCTCCTGACGAATCAAATACATTTACTACTGGAGCCTCTGGTTTTTACCAGATGCTCGTTGTGACTGAGAAATTCTGTTAAAGCATTTAAACCACGGTGAAGTCAAATGTCCTGAACCTGAGGGTGAAGTCACGCCTCATCAGTGTTCGCTTTGTGTCATTAAAAAAATAAAAGCAGAATTTAAAATCCACTGAGACAAATGTGAATTTAGTAGCAGTAGGTCAAACATCACTGTCAGTATTTCTTCCTCCTTGTATTTTATTATTGATAATTTTCTTTTATGAGTTCTAATTGTAATTTACCACCAAATGAGCGTTTTGAGCGGTTTAGAGGCTTTTTGTTGCTGAGCCTGCACCTCCTCAGAGTAATTAGAGGCTGTGCAGACCTGCCAGTCAGGACTCGGGGCTCTTTAATTGAACCACTGACAAATGTTGATCCACTGCCACAGTTCTGGAGCAGCAGCCGCAGCGGGAGGATTTTCGCCTCAGACGCCAACCAACGTCATGAGGACGATCCCACGCTGCAGCTGCAGAGGAACCCGGGTCCCAGGTCGTCGTGTCTCCTTTCTGTGACGTGAGACAACAGAGTGCCAAAACTAATCTGATGTCATCACAGCGAGAACCCAGAAAAGCTCATTTTAAGATGATACGTTTAATTATTAAGACACTTCAGAAATAAACATTCATATTCTGTCTAATTAAACCTCTGCACAGGTTCTGGTGAAAGTTTAACCTCTGAGCCACCACAACAAGCCGTGTGTGTTCAGCATGCTGTGTTTTCATGTCCACGTGTGGGGACAGTTTTTTTTTAAATCATGTGGAGCAGTTTGATTTGGGATCCAGATACATTTGGCAGAAATAAAAAGACGTCAGAAAAATCCAAAGGCTTTTACTGTCAGTTATTATTAATGATCAGCTTTTAGCGCTTTCACTGAGCTTCCAGGAAGTCGTTAAACTCTGTGTGATCACAACAAGTGAGGTGAGAATAGCAGCTTCCAGAAACATCTGTCAGAGAAGCGGTGACTGAATAGTTTATTATTCTCAGCTGTGCATTTCATACAAAGCCTCTTTCATTTATTTATTCTTTGTGGCTTTAGCAAAAATTTTCAGTAGATGTGAACTTTTTCTGTTATGGACCCACATTTCATGGTTTACATCACAACTTAAGCTAATCTGGAAGTGTAATAACAAAACATTTTTATATACGTAGGCCAGCCTTTGGACCGTCTCCTTGTTTTGTGTCTGAAATCCCAGTTTGACTCCATGAGTTTTATATCAGTGGTGTGTAGGTTACACGTCTCTGATCATGTTCTGTCAGTAACATGCACAAAATGGAGGACCCAAATACAGACCAAGGACAAGAGAGGGTTCAAACAAAGGAAGTTTATTATAAGTTAACATGGGAAACAGGATTTAACAGAAGA
>JAUMTR010000003.1:1914200-1946588 GCA_032270685.1 Microctenopoma stevenorrisi
GGAGAGAGAGAGGGGAGTGGTCAAGGTGAGGGAGGAACAAAGGACACATGAGGGCTGGAGAAGACATGACACTGACAGGTTCTCTGGCTGTGTGAGCTGCAGAAGGACTTAATGTCTATGTCTTAATGTCTAATGTGATGAAGTTTTTTTACACACTGTCCCAGTTATTGTGACTTCTCTTAAATTAACGTCTACATATGAATATTGGTAGTAATTAAATTTAATATCAGTTCTACGGGAGCCCGCACAATACTATAAGGTTTAGAGGAACAAGACTGGATTTACTGGGGCCAGATTATTCCAAATCATTTTGGTCTTTAGTTAGTTAGTAAAAATAGCAAATTCAAGCTTTGACTTCATTATTTGAGTTTAGATTTATTATATATATTGATTTGTGTTTATTTATACATGATGCAACCGTAACTCTGAAACCAGAAATTCTGTTTCTTGGCCACTGATTTTCACTTGTTTAATGTTAAATATGTCTTGTAACAAAACTAAGTGAACAGCAGATTTATTAAAACACTCTTCTACTTATCTGATGATGAAATAACGTAATAACAGCACGAAGGATTCACCCTCTAAACGTGATCTGTGTGAGATAAATGGTGTAGATGTGATTTGTGCCTGAGGACAAAGTGCAGAGCGGCTCCGAGCCAGAAGCTCCGAGTTCTACCGAAGCGTCCCGAGGGTGCCCGATCTTAAAATGCTCCACAAAGGCGACATCCAGCGAAACTCCTCAGCCAGTCCCGCTCTGGCCCAGTGAAGCCTGCTGCTGCCTGGTCGGGGATGAAGGGTGGAGGAGATAAATGAGGAGAAAAAGGCCATTTTAAACGAGCACCACTCCTGAGCCCCTCCCAGTGCGCGCAGCCACGGACCCAGGCTCGACCGAGGTAATTACCGTCCTCCCTTCCAACTGCATGTGAAAGTGGTGTTTGTGTGGTATTTCGTGGTGGGTTAAATTCTGCAGTTTTGCATGTTTGCTCGTGTTGAGTGGAGCGGCAGTGAGGTGTAGGGCGTGTGCGCCCGCCGGGAGCGCGCTGCGCTGGACGCCAGCTTCTACAGGCGCATCCGCACAATGAGAACCGCTGCCAGACACATGACAGCCGCGGAAACTTTCACAATTACCCGGGAGAGACGGGGCAGGTTCACTGTACTCAGACAGAGATCTGGGGGTGCTCTGGGGCTTTTCTTAACTTCCGTCTTCTTTTTCTTTTCTTTGCGCTCGTTTGGGTTTATTCTGTAAAACCACTGGTCTTTGTGCTCCCGTCATGGAGGCTACTAAAACACGGGGTTCGTCACACCATGCATCCTGCGGCGCATGATCACGTCCCGTTTTTAGGCTTTACCGCCTGATGTAAGGAGTAAAACGGTTGCGCAAAGTGCGGGGGCACCACGGAGCACACGAAAAGCCGCTGACTAAGTGTTTCTCAGGCTTCCAGAGACATTTACAGCGTTTAAACGCGCTGCAGTTCGCGTTGTAACAAGAGGATGGAGGAAAAATCCCGTCTCCAGCTGGATGTGATGCGGGCTGCTGCGCATTTCAGGAGAGGAAAGAGCACGCGCTTCATTCCTGGGCATAAATATTAACGAGACGACGCACAGACAAGCAAGTGTGGGGATAAAACCAAACACAGCGAGTCTTTCATTCATAATTCAACCTCATTTCTCCCTACTCGTGTGTTCTTCCATCTTTTTTTTCTGCACTTTCCCAGAAAGGGGCAGCCCCAGTTTCTGACACACCCCACAGGCTGCACCAGCAGCTTCCCTTGGCCTCACAGGCTTTGTGAAGGGTGGGGGGGAGGAGGAGGAGGAGTGCAGGTAGAGGTGCAGAGGAGGAAAGTGAAGGGGGCAGGCAGGCAGGCCACTCTTAACCCTCTGAGCTTGTGCTCATTTCAGTGTCTTCAGGTTTAAGGTTCTGGTAGTAAAATCACTTCATTAGATGTTTTACTAAAATGTTTGAATGTCTCATGTTCCACTTACGTCAAAGTACCACTGTGCAGAAAACATTCGTCACCAGTTGTGCGACTTTACTCAAGAACAAATACAAAAGTTCTTCTTCTTCTTCTACGTTTCAGAACAATAAACCCTGTGAGATTGTTGCGTTGTAGCTGTTGGTGCAGACTGTTAATGCAGCTGCTGTTTACTGTAGTGTACGTGACTGTGGAAGACATTCATCATGCTAACAGCAATCAGTGAAGAGGACCACAGAGGGACGACGTGGCAGAACACACACACACACACACAGGCAGGAAGCAGGAAGATGAGAGCGCTAGATGTGTAACGAGAGAAGGATGGAGGCACGATGCTGCCGCCTGCCCGCTCTGTGTGTGAGAGGAGAAAAGCCTCTTAAATCTGTCAGTCAGGATGATGAGATCAGCCTAAAAGATGTAACCTCGGCACTTCCCACCACTCCGAGGTTTCTGGTCGTGTCCCGCACGCTCGGCCGCTTCACTTTGATTGATCTAACTGGTCGTAACGGGAGACGGGAGAGCGTTGACCCCATTTAGGCTTTAAAAATGCCTGCGTCTCAGGCCCCTTAGCTGGTGCTTTCATCCAGGACACCGAGTGGTGGAGCAGAAGTCTTTTCTTTTTCACACAACTTCAGCTGCAGCAGCCCGTGCAGTGTTTGGATGAGAGGATGCATCCTCATCTCTGCAGTGTGTCTGAATGTAAAAGTAGGAGAGTGAAAAAAAGTTCATGCTTAGGAGCATCTAAAGTAAAAGGCCTCAAAAAGGAGTTCTTTTTTTACTTCCATGAAGAACTTTGTCCGTGTGCATGTGCGGCGACCTTTACGTGATCAGCAGCAGCCTCTTATTTTCTCATCAGATGTATAGGTCTCTCCATCAACCAGCCAACCCTGTGATTTCTGTCTTTGCAGTGCCTCAGCACGAGCACTTACAAATGCAGCAGGCTAACATTAAAGCCAGGCAACTCCAACGTGCTTCACAGGGTGGCGATTAGGAAATATGCTCTGATTACTGTGTTCTGCTAAAGGACTGAGAGCCTCTCAAGCAGAGTTTCTGCTCACTTTAATCCTGGGGTGTAATTTTGAGGACTTTGCAGAACAAAAGTTGATTTTCTTTTCCTTTTTTCTCTTAAATTGTGCTTTAATCTCTCATCTGAGAGGAACTTTCACATATTCAGTGGCGTTTTACTGTTTTCTTTCAGAGTCTGAAGCAGAGTCATTTGCTCTTTTTAATAAACCAACAGCAATAACGCCCAGTTTGACGCAGACTCTTAAAGCTGCTTAATGCTTTATAATGTTTTCATTATATATAAATCATGATCAGGACAGTGTTTATTTACCTGAACTGATTTTAGGGCCTTTTTTCGTGCCGTTGCTGTTCAGGGGAACATAACCCGATCATTAGTCGTCCACTTGTGTCTCCCGCTGTCTTCCCATCTAATTATCCCACCTCAGTAATTCTGGGCCACTACTGCTCAGTGGAAGCCGGTGCAGTAGTGACAGGAGGTCAGCGTTTCTTGCTGCCAGCTGGCTGCTGTCCACTCCGTCGTCCCAAAGGAATGACCACGCACTCCTGCAGTGTAAATCTCTCCCCTCGTGTTCATCTTCTCGTAGTTCCCTCGTTTTTTCTAGTTTGTGGTAGATACATCACATCCACGACGAACCTCATCTACGAAACTCGGCCCGTGTTTGACTTTAGAGCAGCTCTGTAGCTTTTCTTATTGTGTTGAGGAGTGTTAGCATTTCTCTCCTCTTGGCATTTGAAGAGCCAATTTAAAGAAAAACGCTGTTTAGGGGGAGGAGACTTGAAGAACTGCAGAACACTTATTGAAGTTGGCAAGTTAATCTGAACATGACAGCAAATAGAAGACTCTTACTTTGACATAACTAGAGCAGATGTGTGTTGTTTGATCCTGGGGACACATAATGATGCTGTAATAAACTTTTTAATTTGGTGTGTGGGTGTCTTTTTTTGCAGAGACCGAGTGTTCAACATGAAAGTCATCAGCGCCGCGGTGCTGAGCGTCCTGTTCTGCACGGGTAAGCACTGGGGAGCAGGACGAGTGAAGCCAAATTAGTTTGAACTCAGTGATTAGAACAGAAACGTAATTATTTAGTGATACGTTTAATTTCCCCTCATTTACTTCTGCTGACTCAGGTCTATTATTAGCTGTCCGTATGTGGGACATCTCCATTTCAAAAGCACAAGTTAGTCTGACTTCTCTGAAGATGTTTGTCTAAAAATAAACTGTCTGTTCTTCCACAGCTGTGTCAGCGTCTTCCAAAGGTAAACCTGCATGCTTGTTGGGACCGTGCTCTTTGAGAACCCACACATTATGTGCACGAGAAGAGACGGCGCTGGTTTGATGAAATCCCATGTTGGTTGTTTCCAGCAGTCAAAGAGGAGCACAGGACAGCTTTCTTCGGGGAGGACATTTACATCGGCGTCCCGCCCGGGAACGTCGGCGAGGTCGTGTTCATACCTGCCAACCAGTCTTCGGATCAGGTGGTTTTGATGCGGGCGGGTCAGGTGGTGCCAACGGGCCAGGTGGTGCAGACGAGCCAGGGGTTGAGGCCGCGGTACCGCGTCATCTCTCGGGGCTACCTGGTGCTGGAGGACGTGAAGGAGGAGGACGAGGGGACGTACGTCGTGAAGAAGACGAACGAGTCCACCACGCTGAAGCGGCTCGTTCTCATTGTGCGGGGTAAGAGGCGCGCTGCCCTCTGCGCTTTAGAGGTTCAGGAACAATGACACGTCCCAGCGTTGGTTCCTTCAGCTGTGTAGAAAATAAAAAAGAAGAATAAATCTCTACTTACAGTTAAACCATGTTGAGTTCCAGCTAAACGTAGGATTTTCCCCTTGTTTCTTTTCCTATAACTGATCAGACTGTGCTGTGGAGGAAGTGGTGAAGTACGGAGACACCTACTACATCCATCTCAACCACATCGATGGCCCCATCGCCCTCGAGTTCAGGTACAGAACCATTCAGTGACGTGATGACCTACTGTTAAACTGAGGATTCAGGCTACAGGGGATTTTTAGGCCGATGCTCTATGTGCATCTCTTTGTTTTCTCCGTTTCTTCCACAGACCCAGTCCAGTTCAGGTCAATCAGACGCAGGCGAAGCCAGCGATCGAGCCTCCGCCCGTTTTGCTGTACAACATGTCGATGGTGGTGGCGGAGGAGTACGCGGGGCGCCTCAGTGTGTCGGACAAACGGGTGGCGCTGCACTCAGTCGGGATGACGGACGAGGGGAGCTTCACAGTGAAGGACCGCGAGGGAAAAGTCAAGAGGAGGAACTGTCTGAACGTCCGAGGTGAGAAGTGATCTGCGCTGAAATGCTCTGTAACTGTAACGTAGCTGTGTTCGTGTCAGGAAAGGTCGGACCGGCCTGCTGCGGCAGCAGAGAAGAAGAAACGAGCTATTAAACACAAAGACACACACTGTGCACTGGTTCCACAGAACACCAGAACTTCATGCGTCTCCCCTACGGAGGAAACCTGAAGATGAAGCTCTACGTGCACCACGCCAACCTCAGCATCGTCTACAGGCCCAAGTCAGACAATCAGGAGCGGCTCATCCTGGACCAGGGGGTTCTGGTGACACCGCTGGACCCGGCGCTGGAGAGCAGGGTGACCGTGGAGGGCTCGGAGCTGATCATGAAGAAAGTCCACGTGGCTGACACCGGTGTCTTCAAGGTGACAGACCAGGCTGGGTTTCCCGTGGCTCATGTCTACATAGAGGTCGATGGTAAGAAAGAAAAAACAAACACATTTAAATGTTTCCTGAGCGTCAACAACAACAACAACAACAACAGTACGTCTCCATTCAAAGATCCTCTAATGAATTATATATTTATGCCCGTTGAAAGGTTTTACATTAGCTCCATGATGTGGTTCCACGTGTCACACAAACACGCTCTGAGCCACCTCCTGAGTGTGTGTGTGTGTGTGTGTGTGTGTGTGTGTGTGTGAGCCGAGTGCCAGAGGCTGTGCGCTGATTTAGCATCGCACTCCTGCAACATTGTGAACCTGGAGACTTCTCTGTGTCTTGTTCTTCAGAACCCTGACGGCTCGGTCAGAGATCCCGGTGTAATTATGGCACAGTAGGAGTGTGTGTGTGTGTGTGTGTGTGTGTGTGTGTGTTGAAAACTCTACATAATATCCAGAGTTCTTTTCCATTTTCAGACTCTTTGAAGACACAGGAACCTTTTGACATTTTGTTCACATGCACAGCAGCAGCTCCCGACACTTAAGGCCCCAAAGCCTGTGAATTAGCTGATATTGCTCTATAATATCTCCCATTTTGCGAAGCAGTCTGCACTTTTTGTGTTAAAGTGTAGTCAGATAACACCCAACAAAGTTCTCTTTGCCACAGATGTGATTTGATCAGCTGAGTGAAGAAAGCGACGGTTGAACTGTTGAAACCACTGAAATAATGTTGACTTGTTCAACATTTACAAACAGCATTAAGTGTAAATATGCAGCGTTTTATGTGGTTTCCTTGACCGGCCCCGTCTTTCTGTGTTTCTGTTTCTGTTTTTCTGTCCGCTTCCTTCTTTGCTGCACTCGGATCTGTTTACGTACCTGTTGCAGGCGCTTCCCTCCCTGTGTCCACGTATACATCAGTCAGCTTCCCCTTATATTCCTCCGCCTCACTCTCACTCGCTGTTGTCCTCACACCAGTCTGACTGTGTTCGCCCCGTGTTGTTTGGCTCCACCCTGAAGTTCACCTTTCTCCTCTCGGCTGGTCACCACCAGTAACCTGCCTTCATCCCTGAACCCGTCGTGTGTTTCCTGGTCGCTGTGTTTGTCCTCTCCAGTCCGGTTTGTCTGCCCTCCTGTTGCTGTGGTCTCGGCCAGGCTGTCTTTCCGTGGGAGTGATTTTGAGTTTATTTCCCATTGTTTACGAGTCTATTCACGTTTTTGTGGTCACCAGTGTCGCGCCTCATTTAGTGTTTCATTATATTCTCTGCTAACTTAGTTATTTGGTTCTCGTTAAGCAATTAGTTTATTCTGTTTCTGTGTGTGGAGTGTTTTTGAGTTCTGTTGTGTTCGTGTGTTTTTCTTTAAACATTAAAACAAGAGTCTGATAGATGAGCAGCTTTACAGCAAACCACATCACATTCAGACTTTGCTAGTTTGCAGCATCACTCTGAGTCTTTCTCTGTGGTGGTTCTCTCCTCTCTCGTGTCCTCCTCTTTCTCTCAGCGTACAAGCTGCCTCCCCTGACTGTGGCCGTCCTCGCCCTGCTGAGCCTGATCGCCTTCATGCTGCTGGCGTGCCTGCTGTCCTGTCTCTACAAAGTGCACAGGAGGAACGAAAAGGACAAGAAGCTGATGCTCATAGCTCAGCAGGCTGGGAAGGGAGACGGCGAGGCGTTCAGACAGGTAACACCCACCCAGTGCATTGACACCCTTCTGCGTTTCTCTGCGATGAAGCAGGATTATTAAGAATGAGGAGGCAAGCTAGTGTGTGCGTGTGCGTGTGTGTGTGCGTGTGTGTGTGTGTGCGTGTGTGTGTGGGCAGACAAACTGTGCCGTGGGACTCAGGATGGTCAGCTGGTCGACTTCCTCGCCCACAGTCCTGGATCTGGCACACACGCTTGCATCCATATTAAAGCCGTCAACCTGGCTGAGGACAACTCAGGGGAAAATACAGTTTCCAGATTTCAGTCCCTTCAGTCTTTTCTCCTGCATAAACATTTTATTTATGTTATTTTCAAACCACAGGAATAACAAGTTATTTATTACCACAGTATCCTAAAATCATTACATAGATATCCATCTAAACTGCAGAGTAAATATATAAAAAAATTCATGATCAGCATATTAACATCCAGTTTTTTGTTATTACTAATTAAACACTGAGATGTTTAATCAGTAATAATATTGTTAATGAACAAAATGATGTCCTGCGTGTGATATTTAAATAAACTGTTCCACTTCACTGACTAATACAAGTGTAACCATGACGACACAGAGCAAGTGATTAGTGGACAAATGAAAATGTAGCTCTTGCAGCTTAAACATGCATTTATTTCTTATTGTGCTTTAATTTGGACCTATTCATCAGTGGCGTGGGTTTATACAGAAGCGCTCCAACAACAAAAAGCCTTTTTGAGGGGCTGCTTCTCATTTTTAAAACGTCAGGGCTGAAAAAAACTCACACTTTCAAACTAATAGCAACCTTCTCAAAGATAATGCAGAAGCTACAGTGATTGCTTCTCGTTCACAGTCACAACAGCGGCTCGTTAAATGACTGAGTGGATCATTTAGGAGCGCTGACATTTAACCCTTCGCTCAACAAAGCAGCTGTCCAGAATTCCCAGTAGGTCTCAATAAACTGAATTTATGGACCAATTAAAAACCCGTTAGAAACTGATGGCTCAGCTATTAAAGGCTGAGAAATTGATTGAGCCACTGAGGGATGGTTGTTCAATACCAGAGCAAATAATGGTAGAAATACACCAGAGATTAATCATAGAGCCTGTGATTTAGAGGAAAGACTAATTCAGTCCTCCAACAGGTGGGACTGATTCACACGGACAAACCAACGTATGCTTGTAGGTCTCATGTAAAACTAATCACCACTCGTTGAAGAATCCAAATTAAATTGTAGGCAAATTAAAAACCCACAAACAGCTGCTGGAGCTTATTAATGTGCACAAACCAGAAACCCGCAGCGCGTTGTTAATCTCCATCTGAGGGAATCACAAATGTTGCTGCTCCGTTTATTTCGCTTTGTCCAGAGGAGACACATGATACGTCTCTGTCGTCCTTCTGAGATGTGTTGTGTGAAACTGAACCTGTCTCCTCCGCCCCTGATGGTCGGCCGGGCTAACGCTGTTGCTCCCTCTTATTTTAAGGAGCCTCTTCTCGGAGCCTCTTCTCGGTGAGAGCCTTGTGTTGTGGTCGTTCCCTCCTCCCTCCTCACTCGTCCTTCTTCATATTGGTGTCTGGAGAAATGTGCCTCTGTAGCAAATAAGTTCCTTGATCAGCTTCTCGTTGTGTGACACTGTTCAGTTTTTCCCTGAGAACATAGAAATCCAATAACGCTGAACGTAACTGTTATCAATCCTAACGAAGCAGCAGAAGGTGATCGACGACCTAATTTGACGAGAAATGAATTAAATGGATCGAGCACCACGACTTGGGACAAACTGTCTCCGTGAAACAGAAACATTTCTCTGTCCTCGTGTGAATAAACATCACATTTTATAAGGAATAATAATGATTCCTTGATGCTCCTTTGCTTTCTGATCAACACAGATAATTAAGTTTGTTTATCTGTTGAGTTCAGGGTTTGAGATCCAGTTTGACCCAGGTCAGGGTGCAAACAGTGAATGTTTTTACCTGTAAGTCATTTAATCTGTTTACAACACGTTGAAAGTCTTTTTATTTCCTTTAAGAAACTGATTTAAATTTGACTTTAGAGACTGACTGACTTATCTCTTCAGTGCTGTGTGTGTCTGTGTCTGTGTGTGTGTGTGTGTGTGTGATGACGTCACATGTCCTGCACCCTCCACGTCTTCCTTCCCTCCCCGCTGAGAATCCACTGCACTGCAGTTACTCATACGCAGCCTGGTTATCATAACTGTGGACGCTGTAACGTACCGTATGTGGTGACTCAGACGTGCACAGCTGCTGCCTCTGCGTTGTTGTGTCGTGTTATTTTGTGGGATCGACTCACGGTGTGCATTTCCATGTGTGAGGTTTTGTGTGTTGTGTATTCACTAAGGCCAGTGGTGTGTGTGTGTGTGTGTGTGCGTCCCGTCAGTGTCTCGTTTCTGTTTCCGTGCATTAAGTGTTACGTTTGTTGGATCAGTGTGTAAAGTGATTCTCTCCCCTGCTGCTCCTACACTTATTCCCAAGTGTCAGTGCTCCATAATGTACTTTAATGAGAATTATATTAGATATTTATACTTTTGAAAGACAACAAGGCAAAGAGTCAGGCTGCGTTCAGACAAACTACATTTTAACACCAGTCTGCTGCTTTGAAGCGAAGCTGAGGGCTGATGGTGGCGCGTTGGTTCATGCACCAGTGAGAAATGAAAATGTGTTTGTGTTTAACTTATTAGATGCCAGGACACAGAAACTAATAATGTAGTAATGCAGCAGCTGCTCCAGCTCTGGCTGTGATCTTACGCTCCATCCACTAAGAATGAGTTTAGGCAGGTCCCCTCCTCTATGAAACCCTCCCCCTCGTCTAAACCGGATCTGTTTTTGAGGCACGGCCGAGGCCGTACACGCACCACTCTGTGTCTGTACTTCCCCTTTTTAGTGTTAATGTTAAGAAACCCTGAGTTTCCCTGATGATGGAGCGAGACGAAAGTTAATGCTGAGAGGAACGTTATGGTCTGTACCAGGTACCTTCATGCACATACAGACATTTTCCTCCGCAGTACGCACGCTCGCCTCATGGTGGCGCTAAAGTAAAGGTCAATCTGCTGCGTACATTTAGAGATGTTTTCTTACACAAGAGGAAACTGTGGTGACTATACAGATGTCTAAAAGGAGTCGTCCTCCAGGGATCACAAGTGTCTCTGTGAGATAGTAGGCGAGTTTACGGTGGAGGAGCGACCGACAGGTCGACGTCAGCGTCCCTCAGAGACACTGAACACAGGATCAGCTTCATTCGTTGGCTGTTCTGTGGCAGCTCCCTGATTGAACAGAAAGAGAGTTCTCCAAACATTTTACCAACACAATGAGGATTTGAGTAAAAGTCCCTTCATTATATTTAATAGATTTAATTTATTTGAGTGCTGATCATCGTGGGCTGAATGTTAAAGCAGCAGGTCCCCCCCCCGTATCTGTCCTTCTTATTGTGTGTGTTTGTGTGCGTCCTCATGCTCACGCAGGTCTTTTAATGGTCTCAGCCTCTCCTGTGTGGATGTGTTGCCAGAGGAGGCTGGGATGACGGCGTCGGTCCCTCTGACGTGTTATGGATTTCCCCATAGATCAGAGAAAGCAGGCATCATGTCAGGGGGGACGCCGGCGGCCTTTTGGGACTTAACCCAGGGGACTAACGTGAAAGTCAAATCAATCACAGCTCTCCACCTGCCTCTGTCTCCAGCTACATCACCTGTCACTCCACTGCGCCGCTCTCTCCGCCTCCTCCTCTGCTTCACCTGTCTCATTTATTCAGGTCTCGTGTGTCTCACTTTGTGGCGTTTTTCTCACCAGCGCTTGCCGTGCGTGTGTCGCTGCTCGTACTCACTTTGCCACTTTCTTCGTCAGCTGTCTCGCGCTGACGATGATGCTCAGCAGTGCTCCATGCAAACACACGCAGGCGTTTAGTTTTTCACACTTACAGTGTTTCTGCCTCTACTTCTACTGTTTTTGTGGTTTTAGATGAGTTTAGATGAAATATTTGTGACAGATGTAATACTTCTCACAAATTACAGCGTCATGCTGTTCATTTAACAATACGAATTAAGTATCAGTATCAGAATAACGAAACTAAAGTTTGGCATAAAACACAATATTACAGTTTAATGTGAAATAACAACAGTCTCTGTCCACGTCCATGTTTCCTCCACCTCCTTCTCCTGTCGTCTCCCTGCAAAGCTTCTATGTTGTTCTTCCATCTGGCTTTTCACCTTCCATCACGCTGTCTCTCGTCAATGTTTTGGGGAAAATTACAGTCCCTCTGGCTCCTGTGTCCTCTCAGCCTCCAGTCCCTCCATGAAGCTTGTCTCTCAGCCATGTCACACACAGACAAGTGTCCTCTTTCTTTCTGTGCAGATTAATGTTCCCACTCTGTGTGTTCTCGTCCTCTCCAGCAGTTTTCTCGATGCAGAAACTGGGACTTTTTTTTTATCGCCGCCACTTTTTGACAACTTTCTCCTGCACATGTGTGTGTGTGTCTTTCTCTGTGTGCGTTTTTCGACAGGTGGTCCACGACGCTTACACCAGGTTCACTGAGGACTCTATAACACAGTCTGTGTGTGATATGCCTTCAGAGCGCACAGAGGTCACCATCAAGGTCAGTGATGCTAAAAGGTTCAAATGTGCATCGCGTGATTTAAAACAACAAAATACCAAACACAGTTGGTCAGACACTGTCGTTTAAACAGAATCTGCAGCCACTCTGAGCTTCACACGGGTTTATAAAAGTCTAAGTTTATAATGAAACTGTTTTATCCAGCGTGATCTGCACCGAGCGGCCGTGAGGTGTTTCATACGGCGCTGATATCGAATAACGACACAGCTGAAAGACACCACACGAAAGAAATCACGACTCAGTCCAGGAATAGAATCAGGTCACCAGGTCGACAAAACAGCGTCAGGGGTTTAGGTTGAATCACATCATAGATAAGAGAGCTGTAGATATGAGAATCATTACCTGTAGTACGTTATAGAAACTGTGTGAGCTGCTGTGGACAGTAATGAGCTGCAGTTTATTGCTTTGATAAACAGTTAACCATGAACCTGCCTCCGGTCTACCGCCACCTCAGCGCCAGGTGTGATTAAAAGGCAATCGACCTCATACACGACTCTGTGAAGTGGAACAGATTAGATTAACGTTGATAAGAACAACAGACCTGAAATAAGCAGAATGAAGAAGGTAAAGTTCAGGGTGCAGGTGTTGGCTCGGTTTACGGCCTTCATTCTGATCTGATCGGTTCCGTTCAACACACCTCAGTCCGTTCGTGCACGTTGTTTGTTCATAGATGCAGAGTTCCTGTAGTGTGGAAGGTAAATCTATAAATATGAGCCTAGGATGAATTATTCACGCTGCTTTTTCACTGACCTCGATTTTCATCTCCTCCACGCTGTGTGGGAGGAGTCTAGTCTTTCCTCTCCGCGTCCTCCACCTCTCTTCTGTAGCTGTCGCTGTGTCTCGTCTTCATTTCTTGTCATCCTCTGTTGTTGTCTTTGGTCTCGCTTGCTCTTTCCTTCCTTATTCTCACTCTACCTGTGCCTTTCCTTTCTATTGACCTCCTCTCTCTGTTCCCGTCTCTCTCCGCAGGGCCTCGAGGTCTCCAAACCAGGTCGTTACCACGCTCTATCTTCAGACAACTTTCTGGAAATGAGCGACTCCGGACTGGAGTTCTCAGCCTCTGGCCTCCCCCTGGACAGCGACACTGATGCCGCGTTGACCTACGCCTCCCACAAACCCCTGCTGAACGCCATGTCTCCCACAGCCGTGACTGGAGACGTCCACTCTGACAGCCTGGAGGCCACCATGGGCCCTGAAGGTGACCTCAGCGCCAGCCGGACCCCTGATTCTGTTGCGAGCGCCAGCCCCGCCTCCAATCCTCGCTCCCTTGCAGCTGCTACCCCTGATGGCAGCCTGCACAGCGCTGCGTCCCCGGGAATGGTCTCCAGGAGCACGGCTGGGTCAGGTTCAGCCAAGACGGAGGGAGGAGCTGAGAACGGAGAGGCTGGGCAGAAAGAAGAACCTGCTCAGAGCACCTGAGAGGATGCACCAGAGGGATTTTTTTAGCTCATTAAACCATAGTTAACATCCATTACCTGAGAACCGTATCACATCTAAGTCCACCATCACTGAAACATCACAGGTACAATACTAACGCTTGAATCGGGTTGTCAGTGTAGCCTAGGAGAAAATAGTAACAAGGCAGTTTCACGAAGCGCACAACAGAAGATTTTATGCACCGCGCACTGAGAAACGAGATGTAAAAGCGCATCTATAACAGAGGAACAAAGCGATTCTGTGCATGCATTTAAATGAAACATTACAGTAGATGTCATAGCTCAGATGTAGAGTAGAGGGACTGCATGCAGCCAGCAGTGACGTGGCTTTATTAGAACTCTCACACACAAAACAGGTTAAAATGATTTCAGAAAAAGAAATTACAGGAATCTGACAGTTTGACGGAGTCAATGCACAACAAGATGGTTTCTAAGAGCAGGCCACTAACAACAACTGCAAAGTGTTCCCCCCCTTTTTTTCGGTTAATTTCTGTGACAGCACTTTTGTCTGCTCTCACGACATCAGACAACACGGCGATGATCTTATTTCATCCCACCCACTCACGGGCTCCTATTAAAAGTACACGCGTGACAGGAAGCTTCTCCTCCTCTCAGACTCATTGTTTGCTTCCCTCCAAACAACCTGCACACGGGGAAACGAGCTCGACTAGATTGAATACCGCCACTCCCACGTCAAATCTGCCAAAGTCTCAACTACGTCTCACTCACAGTAAAGATGAAAACAAGAACAACTCTCCTAGGAATGTCCAGCTGTCGGGAGAACAAAACCAAACGTGGGAGGACGCTGAGCAACACTTCTGGGACTTCATGCAACAGCCCCCGGGAACCTAATTGGATTCCTGGTCTGTTTGCAGATGGGCCGATTCATGGACAGAGTGATAAAAGGGACGACAGAGATGAAGCAGGCGACTATTCGGGGAACAGATAAATGACTTGCATGATTTAAAGCCTCCTATTCTCATCTGGGCCCCCATCCATCTCGCAGAGCTCTTATTATTGCAGCCCGGTTGTTTGCCAAAATGAAGTGACTGGAAAGACGCGGTTGGATCAATCTGTGATAACGACGCCGCCTGCAGCCCCCGACGGAATGAGACTGAATAAGCGATTATGAGATGTGTGTGTGTGGGGGGGGTGGGGTTCATACAAAGCATCCAACAGTATAATTCAGTGCACTTCACGGAGACACGAGTCCATTCAACCTGTGAAAAATAGCAAATGAAAAAGTAGAGTGTGAAAACCCTGAATTATTGGTCAAAGTAAAACGAGTCCACGCGTTTTCTGCCGGCGCTCAATGAACCCATTTGCACCACACAATCCAGTGACACTGATAATACTAATAACTGTACCAGTGGCGTAGTCGTGTGCATTGTGGAGGAAGGTCACATGTTCACAACAGCTCCAGTCTAACTGCACTGGGTCTGTGTTCAGTCAGTGTTGGTTGTTCATTCTGCAGAAGGTGGTGATTGTAGCACAGGTAGCCTCTAAATGGAGAAGATCCTTGGATAAATAGGCTCATTTAATTACAGACAAAATGACAGTAAACACATTTTGTATTTAAAAGAAAGGTGATGAGTCACAGAAAGAGAGGCTGAGAGGCTGCCTCATGTTCACACACATTTAAAAAGAATCAGACAGAGTCGTTTAGATTCATTTACAGCTTCTTTTCACTTAGAGGAAGAAGCCTGTTGGCTAATCCAGGTCACAGCAAGAAGAGTTTACACGTCACAGAAGGAGGCTGCAGCTCCTTCCTTCACGAGGCCACACGGGCCTTTTTACACCATCACTGGAGCACACTCACCGTCAACATCAATCACCCGCCGTTTCTGGTGAAAGACACCAAACCGCAGTGATTTCCATCGTAACAAAACCCCAGTGTCCCAAGGATCCCATTTAGATGTCAGTGCCATCGCTGGCATTGACAGCTGTTGGCGGGACGGCTACCTCACGCTGCAACCAAATCGATGTCAACCCGAGAAACCTGAAGGATTTACGAGCTGCACCTTTGTGGGTCGCTGACAGCAGCCAGACAGACTCTTATTTAATATTTGGCCTGTGAGAAGGTGAAGCACAACAAGAAATAGGTGCATGTTAATAAAATAGTTTTAGAAAAAATCAGCTCTTTTAAATAGAGTTTAGTGATTTCCAGAATAATCCTAGTTTAGCTTCTCCTTTAGGAAAATGTAGTTTGAACGGAGAGTGTGTGAAGTGACTTTACGTGGCCTGTGTACGGAGGGATTTCTCTTAATCACATACTGTAGAAAAGGAAACGACAACAGCGACGACCCTGGACTCGACTGACTGACTGACGGTGAGAATGATAAATTATTATCAGGTTCAGGTGAAGTCTGACAGGAAGGTTAGGTTTCCCAGTTATATCTGAAGCAATATTAATGATGAAATATTAAACTCGCATCACAAAGCAGGAAGAGGAATCTGACACAGTCACTTCATCGTCCTTTTCTCCACTGTTGTAAATATAAAGATATGTAATCTGCATGTTTATAGTGTGAAAAATACTAATATCTTTCCTACTGCAAGGCTTATGCAATATTTTATACCGTCACCGTTGAACGCTGCATCATTCTTTCAGCCACTGTCACTATGACATCATGTTTGTGAGATCCTTTCATCAAAGCTCCCCTCAGCAGCGTGCAGGAACCTCAGGGGTGAACCTGCAGGTCTCCGTGGATGTGAGGTCATCAGTGAGGAGTGCAGGGGATCTGTGTTAGTAACGAGTCAGGGTAAAGTTTGTCCTCTCCTGCTGCACAGGCAGCCACAGTCAGTCTGTCTCCTCCTGGTTTTAACAGCATCACGTGGAGACTTCTTGAAATAAAAAAGTCACATCTCTTTGCATGTATCCTGAAGTATTTTCCTTATTTATCAAACCTCATGCTGATGCTGGTGCTAAGAGCTATGACACTGTACGTCTGTGCGTGTGTTGTCCCCACTGTGCATGTGCACGCTCGTACCAGGAACATAAAGGTGCTACAGATAAAACAAATCAGTCACTAAAGTGTTTGTACAGTAGTTATAGACCACATTAACCATTATGAATATATGACATATAATAAATGAGCTACACGCTGGTTTCAGAATAATAAACCGAGTGATTTATTTAACATCAGGCGGGTGAAGCTGCTTTTATGTCTACACCTTTGGGTTTGTGAAAATATTGTGTTGTACATTATAAAGCCTGTTTCACGGAGCACGCTGTTCCAAGGTGAAAGACTCGGGAATAATAGCCCCGTAGGCCGAGGCTTGATGAAAGGATTTCACTCTCTGTCATTCAACTCCAGTCTGATGTTTTCTCTTCCGTTACACGTCGGAGCTGCTGTGCACAAAGCCTCTCAGAGCAGAAGTGCTGAGCTGCGTGTGGACAGGTGCAGGTTTAATAAAATCTCCCTTCAGTTCTGGTCGATTCGCGACTGTTAATCTACTGTTTCATATAAATCCAAAGGAAGCAATAAAACACCATGAGGCTGCTGTAGCACAGAATCAGAATCAGCTGCACTTTCTGACACTGACATCAACTAATTAATGTTAGTTCTCTCCAGTTACTTTCATTTCATTTAGTCTCAGCTTTGGTTCATAACAGAAAAAATAATTGAAAATCACCAATCTATGTCACTCTAAGCTCGTTCTCTGATGTTATGAGCAGGAAATAGTCGGGCTCATACCAGGTGGATTATCCCGGTCCAGCAGCACTTCTGCTCTGCAGAAACACAGCTAACCGTGTCAAGCATCTGCCCACGCGATGACGCTTCCAGCATTCGAGAATGTTTTTATACAAAATTCAGATAAATGACATATCATTTTCACATCCGTATGTGTATTTTGAGATACATGAGGATTGGTTGCATAGATTCACACCTGGTTTGAATGAAGGAACGTTTGCAGCATCATGTTCAGCGCTAAAAAGACTTTTCTCGCTGCTCGTGTGCTTAGTATTTCTCCTTACTCTGATCTTATAGCCTATATCTGCTGTGTACCTAAGGGTTTGCGTTCCTGCAGCATGCTGACCTGTTGATTGCCCGTGTGACAGCAGCCGTGGCGCTGATAGCTGATAATGATGGTAATAATGTGAGTCGCACTTTTCTGCCTGGCTGGGGCCTCTTTGGCCGTCCAGACGTGGGGGTCACCATCTGGCCCCGATGACACTAAAGATCGCCTTTCACTGCTGACGTTCAGCTGAGAGTGATAGTTAAAGGAGTTGGTTCTGCACAGTCACCGAAGAGGCCGTCATTATACTGCATGTGTCTGTGTTATCGGTATTTAGTCTTTACATTCATCTTATTATTAAACCGTAGAAGTTAGATCCTGTTATTCTCTGACTCAGGCAGAAGTATTGTCACGGTCAATGTTAGAAAGACTAATAAGAAAACATTTTGTGCATCAGGATGATGTTATATTCTGCACTGGACTCACTTCTCTTTGGTTTACATTATGATAATGGTGCTGGTGACGTGAAAGAGAACGAGATATGTGAGACGGTTCATTTTCCAAGGAAGTGTGAACAGAAAAATAACTTTCACCAGGCCTGACTACAAGTCGAAACAGTGGGCAGGGTTTCCAGTTCTTCAACACAGCTCGAGCACTGTTCCACGACCACAAGGAAGCAAACAACGTTCCCCATGATGCCTTGGATTTTAATTCATTTTATCAAAGCATAGTTAGAAGTAGGGTGATTAGATTATAGAAGCGGACTCCTGATTTGAGTTATTCCTATGTGAATAGAGCGCTTTAGAGACCGAGGCTCTTTTCTCTTTGCCTGTTGGAGTAATAACACTGCAGGTTCAGGCAATCAGTGCTCATCCTTTGTGAAAGGATTTCCCTCTCTGCCGCTCGACCTCGCTCCGACATTTTCTGTTTCATTACGCATTTCTGTTCCAAAGCCTCTTAGAACAGAAGTGCTGATCCGTTTGTAAGCAGAGGCAGATTTAATAAAATGTTCTTTCACTCCTCTGTTAATCTGCTGTTCTCTGTAACTCAGAGGAATGAAGTGACGACAAACATTAAAACGTGGACGTGTGTCTCTTCAGTGGAGGAACAAAGGAGACACTGTGTTTCGTCTTCCACACTCGAGCTTGTGATCCTGTCACTGATTTATCTTCACTTTTGCTTTCACTTTGAGGTAAAAAACACACGTGGAAGCTTCAGGTGTCATTAGATCAAAGCTGTAAATCATTGACTTTCACAATACTTTTACCACACGGTCACAGAAGAAGAACTGCACCCTTGTGTTTTTGCTTGAAGAACAAATCCATTATCATTTATTTCCCAGTACAGTATGAAACCTTTCAGCATCCTGCACAGACTTTTGTAAGGCTTCTCTCTTTTTCAGATTCATTCCAATTAAATGACTTTTCAACAGAGAGTTTGTTTCTGCGTCCCTGCTTCTTCCTTTTTATTTATTTCACTTCACACATTTAGCAGACGGTGACTAAACACGATGACTTAAGCATGGTAATCGTACCAATAGACTAATTTCATTAATACAAAATACAGTTAGTGTATAAATAATGATGTATTGTTTTAGCATAAGCAAACCACACTGATAAAAAGGAACATTAAATGATTTAGGTAACTAGCTTAAACTTAACTCGGTTAAGTTTATCAAACTAATAGTTAAAGCAACTCAAAACATTTAATTTGTTCTAACTATTTAGCTGGATAAGTTAAACAAGTTCAATTTACTTAGATCCTTTAGGTGTTACCTGTTCTTTTTCACAGTGCAGCATCAGTGGTGGAATAAATACATACTTTATTATCATCCACTAAATATATCTGCTCAAATGAAAGTACAGAAATACTGTCTGCAAACATATGGAAATATGATAAATGTCAACAGCAACGTTGTCCACTGGTTATAAAATATCTGGTATCTCTGCAAGATGGATGCAGTGTAAAAGACACAATATGCATTTGAAATGTACAAAGATGTACCAGGCACCATCAAAGGTCTGGAATATCTGGGCTCAAAAATACATTTCTACAATGGACTCCTGGTCCATCCCCTAACAGGTGTGTCCTTGAGCCAGAAACACAGCGCTTGTTCCCTGTAAGTCGCTTTGGATAAAAGCGTCTGCCAAGCAAAGGAAAGTAAAGTAAAGTACAATTGAATTCTGACTAGTCATAATTCTAGTTAAATGTATTTCCAAATAAACACATTTAGAAATTAACTTTTTGGGTGTGTCAAAGTAAAATATTGCTGGTCTAGATGTAATTGCAGATCTAAAGTGACACTTGTAACTCGTCATATTGTAGGTTTGACCTGTAAATGCATGTCTAGCTATCTAAAATGTAATTACGGGTAAGTGTTGCCATAGCATCCACTCACCCCCCCTTCTTCTTCTGCAGAAGGCGCCCTGGCCGTCAGCCAATCAGGGCGGAGCAGGACGTGACGCAGATTCAAGGGCTAGGAAGCCCCGGGAGTGGCGCGCCAAATTTCAAAGGACTTCCTCTTGGGAGGAGAGGACTCCGGCGAACAACGGCGATAAAATAGTCCCTAAAAATAAAACCAATCTCAAGTTTGGGAGTTGAAGCCGCAGGTTGAGCGGTCGACGGTGTTTTATCGGCGGGACCCTGAGGAGTTAAGTCGCTGTGCAGCTGTGTTGTCGTTGTAAGTGGCAGCTTCGACTTTGATTCCGTCCTACGAGGAACTAACCTGCTAGCTTAACCTCACTGCTGACACGGTCACACAGCGATGAGAAATCTCGTTATTTAAAGTATCACAACGTGAATCAGTTCGAGTGAATGTGTGGCCGAGACGCTCGTAGCTGCAGTTGGTGTTTGACAGGAGAATATTTTGTGTTGGTTATTGTTCGAGGCTTTTGTCGGAGTCTACGCGCAGCTGCTGCGCAGGCTGCGGCTGCTGCGCATCATGCGGCGCAGGCTGCAGCTCAGACAGAACTACAACGACCTTTATCGTAATTTAATCACAACTTTATGATCACTGTTGGAATATTTTGCTGTTCTTTTTAAACTGGGTTTTAGTAAAATATAAAATAGTCTGGATTTAACTTCAAGCGATAAATGTAATATTAAAATAAATATTTGAAAATGGTGACGATGTTGTATATAACAAATGCAGGGAAAAGTTTAATTAATAATTAGCAGCATGAGGACTCATCTGATCAGTAATAATAACTATAAATGTGTTTTATTTTAATCTGGTTCAGTTTATGGATTTTCAGCCTGACACTAACTTGTTTGTGGATGTTTTTCAGTGTCACACACTCAGTTTTTGTGACTGAGGATAGAACACATGAGCAAATTAAATTTCGTTTAATGGATTTCTTCTTTCTTCTTCCACAGTCTCGTCACCTGTGAGATTTCTAATGCCGTCTGATGTCAGGAGCCTGAAAAGTTTATCTTTTGCTAAGTCTCAGCTGACATCTGTCCTAACCTGGATATATTAAACCTCACAACTCAGGCTAAAAGTCGCAGCTGTCAAGTTTTTTTGTGGCAGGTTTACTCGCACATTTATTTAGCAGCGCGGTAAAACACATGTAAACCCTTTATTCTGAAAACCCAGCTTCTTACCGCCTCCTCTCCATGAGGGATTTAGTTTGTTTGAGTTGGAGCTCGTCACTGACTGCAGGAGCTCACACTTCATCAGCTTAAACAGTCCTCCACATCCTCATTACTTATTCATGTATTCACAGCAGGACACAACAAGTCCTCAGCTTTCCATACTAATGCAAACACCTGTTGCTCAGGGCTGCTGCACCTGCCTGTAACCATCACACTTTGTGCGTTCACGAGTGTGCGCAGAATATTTTATCTTCCAGTGTAGCTTTTATGTTAATCCGTAGCATCTTTCGTCCAGATGCCTTTAATTTAAATCGAGTGCCCTAGTGTAGAGTCACGTCCCAAGATGGACCGTGGCTTCTTGTAAGTCAGGCCCCGTCACAGATAGGCTGTGGCCTCTGGTGGAGGTCAGTGGTGGCAGACAATCAGACCCTACAGCCATGCTGTCCAGCGTGCAGCCGTGCTTCCAGCTGCTCCGGATTGGTTCGTCCGCGGATGACTCGGCCCGTGACCTGTACACGTTCAGGCCGGCGGTGAGCCACTGTGTGTTCCGCCTGGGTCGAGCCGCCGAGCTGTGCGACGTTACGCTGGACTCCACGTCGGTGTCCCGGATCCACGCCGAGCTGCACGCAGAGAGGGAGTCCGCAGGAGGGGAGGCGGCAACACAAGAGGAGGGCTGGAGGGTCCACATTAAGGACAGGAGCAGTCACGGTGAGAGAATAACTGAATCACACACACACACCATCACAGTCAAGATGAGACTTGCACACCCTTCTACAGTCATTGTGGTGGAGAGAAAGGGGGAAAATCACGAGGTTACAAGAAACCTGAACACTTCTACAGAAAAAGACCTAACGAACCTTCACACACGTGCACTTTTATTCTAAGTGTAAACACTTTGCATCAGCACACGGCCTCGTGTAATCGAAATGAACATGTAGATTTAACTCACACACACAACCACAGGAAAACAGATAATGAAAGCATAGACGACACGCCCAAAAACACCACCTGCAGCCTGACAGCAGCCGAGCCCCACACACCGACACCCACACAGCTAATAACTGCCCAGACACAGCTGTAGATATGTCGACAACATGCATCGTTAAAACCTCTCAGCTGTCTCTTCTCTGAGCGCGTTAGTGGCGCTGGATCCTTTTAGTCTAATAAAAAATATTCAACCCTTTAAAGTTAATTTTCTACCTAAATTGCAGCTTGATGGTGGTGATGAGGAAGTAATTCAAGTGTCTCTGACCCTGATTTTACGTTTGGCCTAAAATGGAGCGAGAGCTTCTTGGCTCATAGCTGGTTATGCTGGTACAACTTCACCCTCTGCACTAATTCACTCAGTCGTTCTTCACTTTATTGCAAAGCTCAGAATGGTGAAAAAACACATCAACACAACAACGAACAATGTGAATATCAGTGTCCCAACCACAGGCGTGAGGGAGTGAGAAAAAAATCTTTATTTTTATTGCTTCCTTTGCAAAACCAGTCAGACGAGCTCAGCGCAGCAAAGAACTCAAAACACTTATTTGATTAATGACTCGGTGGCGGCGCGGAGCAAATAACAGACTACGACAGTGAGATATCTATTAATAATTTAAGGAGTTTCTAGTTACTTTACTTTGCTTGGCAGACGCTTTTATCCAAAGCGACTTACAAGGAGCTAGCGCTGGGTGTCTGGCTCAGAGACACACCTGGTAGGGGATGGATTAGGAATCAGACGGGGTTCGAACCCACAACCTTCTGCATCCCAGTCTGACACTCAACCCATTGAGCCACCAGGCCGCTAGTTAAACAGGGTGTTGTGTGAGGTTTGTGCCACTTTTCCTCGTCCTGCAGGGATTATCTCTGCATCTCTGTTCATATTCTGGGCTGTTCGTAAGTTAAGCTGATCAGGCAGGACTGAGAGAAGAATCACAGGCTGCATGTTTTATGGAACCATGTAGAACACGTATCACGAGGAATTTATCTCGCGCGATCGCCTGCAATCAGACCTGAAATACTCTCCTAGTTTCTTGATTCGGGCGTGATGGTGGATGCGCTCGTGTGTCGTGTTGTGACCTTGAAGCTCAGGGTTTTAGAGATATTACATCCCACCACCTCGGCGTGATAAAGGACCCTGGTAACACCTGAAGTGCACACTAAGCAGGACGAGGTGAGCGAACGCCGGGTCGTCGCCCGAGGCCGACAGACTGTAGTCGACAGGCTCAGAATCTAAACTGGGCTCATATGGTCTAATTTTTCTTGCAATTTCACAGTCTGTTTCACACATTTTTCATGTTTGCTATTAAGAGTAGGTTTTAGTATTCGCTGTGCATTTCTCATTTTGTGCTTCGCTGTCATGGCCGTTTGATTGCCTCTTAGCCTTCCAGCTCCTCAATTCTGGGTCCATTTCACAGACAGCTTTACATTTTCCCTCAGTTCTGGAAGCAGTAAACACATTGATAGTCGACAAATTACTTTATTCTGAGGTTCGGCTCGCTTGATTTATTGTTTCTTGTTTGTCAGACGCTCATATATTAAAAAGTTCTGTGATTCTCTGGCCTCAGGTGACGTCGCCCCCCAGCTGCAAAGCTGCTGCTTGGTTATTTGGACTGATCATGTGCTTTCGCAGTGCTCATGTCTGAGTCTCACCACATCTTTCTTTGTCCCTGATCAGCAGCGTGAGGAAAAGGAAAAGTCTTCACCTCCTCTGCTCTCGTTGCAGGCACCTGGGTCAACGAGGTCCGCCTCCAGCTCGGCGTCCAGTGGGAGCTCTCCGACGGCGACACGCTGACCTTTGGCGGCCAGTCGGCTCCAGGGAGCCCCGAGTTTTACTTCCTCTTCCAGAAGGTCAAAGTTCGCCCGCTGGACTTCGACGCCATCACGATTCCAAAAGTAACATTTGCTGTTTTTAAAGACTTTTGTTTCGGTTCATCAACACGTGTGATCACCCCGTTATAAACCGCAGCAAACACGGAGAAACACCGGTGTCTCGCTGAGTCTGGGGTTAATAGACTAGTTTTCTGAAGGCTGGATTTTCCAGTGTGACCACATCATTAGATCCTTGAGTGGCTGCTTCTTTGCAGACACTGTCCCGTGAGGATCTTTGGTTAACGTGTCCACTAGGGGCAAACTGGCAGCATGACGTGTTGTACATTTTAACTCTGTTCTTCACCAGTAGAAAATGATGAGGAGAGTTTACACATTTCTATCTGGTTTTCTAGGCGGGAACTTTTTCTTCCGACTTAAAAAACCGGATCCGGACTAACTTGGACCGCCGGGTGCCAGCCAACCTGGACCTGTCCAAACTGTCCATCAACACGGTCATCCTCAGCTCCATCGGCAGCCTCAGCAAGATGAAGGGCAGCGCCTGGACCTTTAAGAGGAGCCAGAGCCACGAGGGCACAGTCTCAGACCCCGGCTCCTCCTCGTCGCCTCCTCTCGCTGTGGGTTTCTCCTCCCTGCTCCCCCCCTCCACGCCACCGTCGTTCTCCTCCGCGCCTTCAGTGCAGATGAAGTCTCTCCCTGCGGCGTCGAGAAGCCGGAGAAAGTCGGCTCACACGGTGCTGCTCGAGGACGACAGCTCGGATGAGCCCAGAAGTAGAGGAGGTGAGATTCAAGAACACCACAGCCGACTGTTTTCTTTCATAACGCTGAACCCGGGTCGGTTAATGAAGGTGTTTGTAAAAAGGTTTTTATTCAGACGGAGAGAAGACGTCCACATTTAGTCTGTCAGCTTCACTGAAGCAGCAGGAAAATGATAATAACCGGTGTCGGAGTCGGAGGTCGGCAATAACCAGACAGACGCTGGCTTCTGAGAAATAATCTAATAATAATGAGTGTTCTCCTTCTGATGTTGTTCAGCTCTGGCAGGAGTTGTGGAGGACGGGCAGAGAGCGAGGGCAAAGAAACGGAGGCGCCTCTACAAGTCTGAGTCCGAGGGATTCAGCTGTCCTCCGCCTGTGCCGCTGCAGCCCAAGAGCCACAACGACGCCGTGCGGCCCCTGGAAGCCAGACCCTTCCCCGTTGGCATCAGGACCATCGGCAGTTTCCACGGCGCCATGACGAACAGCCGCCTTAACCAGCACCTCCTGCAGGCGTCGTTCGCCAACGCTGCCGCTCACAGACCAGAGTCGGAGAAGAGGAACCACCGCCTCGACGCGGAGACGCACCGGATCACGGCGGTGGTGCACGGCAACGTCGCAGCTCTCCGCCAACAGAAGCCCGCGCAGAGAGGCAGGCGGAGGGCTCACAGCTCTCCGGTGTTCTCCCCTCTGGTGGTGGGAGGAGAGAACTACAGCCTGGCCTCTCCTTCAGTGAGGATCCGCACAGAGGGGAGAGGCAGGGCGCAGTTCAACAGATTTCCCCACCAGACCAGGTAAGATGAGGTTTGTATGTTTCTGCAACTCCCACTTTTTCTCTGCATCCTAAAAAACCTTTGTCATTCTCGTTTTCTTTTCTTCTGTCAGCAAACGGCGAGGTCGTCCCAGGAAACACCCTCTGCCCCCCCGGCCTTCGCTGCCCTCTCCCTCGTCCTCGTCCTCGTCCTCCTCCTCCTCAGCCTCCTCCTCCTCCGGCTCTTCCTCTTCCTCCTCGGAGGACGAGGACGAGGAGGAGGACGAGCCGGCAGCCGGGGCGGTGGAGCCCTGCGCCGCTCTGCGCTGTAAGCTGCCCCAGCAGGACACGGTGCAGTGGATCCAGTGTGACGTGTGCGACGCCTGGTATCACATAGACTGTCTGCACGTCGACCGCAAGAAGCTCCTGATGGACCCCAACGCCGACTTCTACTGCGGCTGCCGCTGACGGCGGACGGCGAGTGAAATGCAACACTCTGATTGTGGCCGGCTGTAAATTGGTTTCACGTTTTCACGTTACCACATGCTTCCCTAAAACGTCTGTTTCCTGTACCTGCGCGTGGAAACCTGCAGACGGCCTCCTCTAACACGCCGCTTCTCTCTCCCCTCCACAGCAGCTGGCAAAGTGTTTTCACTGTTTACACCCTGGGACGTCCAGCTTTGGGAGTCGCACACCTGCTTCACCAAGCCCCCCCCCCCCGCACTTAGTTTCAGGCTCAGGCTTTTTGACGGAGAAGCAAACTGTACTAAAATATATCTGATCAGATTTCATTACGGCCCTGGCTGCCTGGAGACGGGCGACCAGGGCGGGAAAAGTGAGTGCACTCCCCGCGTGGCTGCTGCTGACCAGTAGGACGATTAATGAAATGATTCAGGTCCAACTGCCACAGCAGCAGTTTATCGTCTGCACCGGCCGATTAAACGTCTTAGCTGTTTCACTGCAGCCGCCTTCACAGCTCAGTCTCTCAGGCCACAGCAGGAGGAAATATTTACTTGCTCTGGGTTCCAAAAAACAATCCCCTCCCAGAGAAAACCGCCCTGAGCTGATGTTTTTTCACCCCGGTGAGAACCTGGATGAAGTGTTTTTCCGGTGCCGTTCCAGGGCGGCGGCAGCAGCAGCAGCAGCAGCTGTGGAGGAGAGGCTGTGTGATGCTAGCAGACAATTAAACTCCAGGAAATGTGTCAGCAGACTTCCACTGTAGCTGCTGATGAGAGGCGCTCTTGGGACGATAATCAAATGTTTCAAACGAGGCACTCCAGCAGCAGCAGCAGCAGCAGCTGGTGCTAGGATTCAGGGGGAGCGTGTGCGTGTAGGACGCGCTGTGGAGATGTCTGAGTGCAGGCTCGCGGCTGCTGCTGGTTCAGGAGGACTCATTACCAGTGAAATGTCATGAAACGGCGCCTGCTGATGCAACGCGCTAAGCACTCTGAGGACGACTCTGAGTCTTCACACTACCCGACTCTCAGGTGCGGAGTTTGGAAACCCAGATGCTTCTCTCGAGCACCTTTCCTTTATTCCAGCCCAAATATCGGAACCTTGCCGCCTCACCAGGACAGAAACGGCATCCTCTGCCTCACACTCGGATTCTGTTCATGCTAATTCCTTCCAACTATTCTGGTGATATTAGTGGTAAAATGGAAACATTTATAGCTCGTGTGTGTGCGTGTGTGTGTGTGCGTGTGTGTGTGTGCGTGCGTGTGTGTGTGTGCGTGTGTTGCTGTTGTGTCCGTCGGTTTATATTTTACACATCTGACCGGGAAGAAGAAACAAAATATTTTTCAGCAATAAAATAAAAAATAACTTTATAAATATACATATTTTTCAACATGTTACTGACTAACGGCTGCAGAAGCTTCGGCCTGACGGAGGCTGATTGTTATTTCACTGCCTTGTCTCAGCGGGTTGGTTCACGGTGCGAGCTTCATGATTGCTTTAATAATAATAATAATAAAAAAGGCAGAGAGTGGAGGTGAGGATGGAAACAGTGACTGGTGTGCTTCACTTTCACCATGAATTATCATCAGCGTACGATAAGAACCGAGGTCACCTCACTGCAGTAACGCAATCGTTTTTTATAGCATCTAATAACTGGTTAATGCTGGTTTTAAGGACGTCTGGTGCTGCTGAACTGTTTGAGTTCTGAGCGTCTTTAGCGTTTCGTCAGACTCCTTCACAGGCGAAGATGCGAGCGCTGCTTGTTCTTTTCTCTCTGCATTTCGAGTGCTCGAGATATTTCGGCGCATGTTTGTCTTTGGATGTTATCCGCTGGCGCGTTAGCGGACCCCACTGTGCAGCCTGCCTTTCCCTTTGTGCTCAGGTCGTATACGGGGGGGTGCTGCTTCTCAGACGGGCTGAGAGTGACACTTTTTAATTGGCAGTGTGACACAAGCTGTAGGAACCAGGAGAGTAGGAAATCTTTTCCACAGTTGAGCCTCAGCTGGTGACAGACGTCGCTCACCTTCGTGCAGAGTTCACTCGATAAGTGTGGGGGACACCTGTTGTCCCCCCTAATAATGTCACACATTTGGGTTTTGGAGCTTCCAGTAGCTGCTCAGAACCAGAAGCCTGCTCCCAGCGTCCCAAACAACGTCCTCAATTTAAAGAGCCGGTTTTCTACCTGGAGGAAACGTCTTGATTACAGATGAGAAGCTGTGAACTGAGAGGTTTAATACACAGAGACGTAATCAATAATCAGCTGATGTGCAGTATTTCCCATCCACATCGTCATCCTGTGGTTGTTTCTGTCTTCGCCGCCTGACGGTGGAAGGATCCTCACTGCGGGTCTGAGTCTGTCGTTCTCCGGACTTTCCTGTCACGCTGCCCTCGCTTTGATCGTCGCACGGAAAAGCAGAAGCACAGTGTGACGGTGTGGGGTCGGCGAGTTTGTACAGAATTAAATGGATGTATTCAGCATCAAAGTTATCACCGAAGGAATAAAGAATATTTAGAAAAGTCATCGTCGCTGCTGTGTTTTGTTCCAACGAGACGAGTGAAGATTTAATCTTTTCTTTGAAATGAGACAAAGAGTCTTCGTACAAACACAACATCAGCATAATTAAAGCCTTTTTCCTCTTATCTGGGTTCTTTGTGCGTGTCGGTGAGTTTGACAGAAACACTGATGTTTTACTAAGACTGACACATTGACGAGCACAGAAACATTTATAGCTTCTTCAGACTTCCTCCTTCCAACTCCTACGTTCTATGTGTGCAGCGGTAGAACGTAGGAGTTTCTCAGCTCCTGCTTCAACGTGGCCATTACAAGTACATTAATGTCCGTGTTGGAATCACCGGGATGACAGAGGTCTGGTTGGGTCGGACTGATCTGCAGAGGAGTCTTTACCAGATGTCCTAAAGAAGGTCAGAGGTCAACACGGATGTCACCAGGGGCAGGGTGAGTCCACGGGGCCGCGACTCCTGATCTGCTGCTGTCGGGTCGGGTCTGGTCTGACCTGACCTCCGCTCTCTCTCCCCCGCGCCCCCACAGTTTGCCCGGGGTCGGCCACATAAGCTGAAGTATTGGAAGAAGGTTCTGTGGACGGAGGTCGAACTTCTTGGCTTGAGTGAGAAGTGTTACGCTCTGCGAGGAGCAAACTCAAGAACCAACCAACCCATCTGTGAAGGGCGGTGTTGGCTTCGTTGCTGGCGTCGGTTGAAGGCGCTTCGCCATCACTGAATTCTGAGCAGTGCGAGCTAATGCTGGCGACACCAGGACGGTTGTGGATGGTTTGAATCGAGCTCGTTGGACGTTTCGCTTCCAAACAGTCGGAAAAAGGGACACAAGTGTTTCTCTTGATATTTCATGCGTGGCTGTTTCTTCTCTCTGGACTTCTAAAGCTACATCTCATTTCTCACCAGAAAGAGGAGTAAGATGTGGGCAGATAGACTGCCTCGCTGCGCACACACACGCACGCACAGAGAAGCTATGAAATCACTATATATCGCAGAGCATATTTGTAACTCACAACTCCAGGAAAGCTATTACACACTTGTAGGCCAGTGGGTAGATATGGAGGAGACGGAGAGATTATAGAGCTGAAATGCCCGCTGCCCTGACCTGCAAAGATGGAGGGAGACAATTAAATTTGTTCAAACTGTTTCCATAGCAACTTTCCTCCCTCTCCGTCGCTCTTTCTATATCTTTTTTTTCATTGCTAGTAGGGGGGCTGGAAGGAGCCAGTGGGTACTCCATCCTGTAGTTACAGCCAGCAGCTTCATCCTCTTCACGATGCACAGGCCAAAACAGAGGGAGGGCGAGTCGCTGATGAGGTTCTGTCGACACTCGGGTGGAAAGAGTGGAGGAGTGTGTGTGTGTGCGTGATAAGTTGCAGGAACTGGTCACACACCAGTAAGTGAGGGTCCTCTGGTGTGTGTGTGTGTGTGCGCTGGCAGAGGGAGAGGTCACAGAGAGATGAAAGCTGACACACACAGAGTATTTTTCCTCCCTCTCTATCATCAGAGCACTGCAGCAAAAAGCCTGCACTCCTGATTCTGGATTGCATGTAATGACGATGATGTGAAATTCTGCTCCTGCACTGAGGGAAGAGATCTCACATCAAGTAACTAGAGTGTGACTCTGAATTTATTTCCCTCGGATGCTCGGTAATATTAATATGGCTTCTGAATACCAGTGATTCCATTAAAACACTGAAGGGAGAACTGCATCTGTACCTGTTTAGTTTTGGGTTAAATTCGCTGATTCTCTTTAGAAAAGCTGCACCGCTCACAAAGAGAAGATGCAGTGTGGGAAAAATAAGTCATTGCCAAGATTTTTAGGCTCATGACGTGCTGATTTATTTCTGCACTTCATGACTCACATGAGACAGACGGACGGTCCAGAATCGATGCAGCAGCAGGCAAAACATCCCGACTTAGACCCGGTTTGTGGAACTGCTTGAGCTCCAGAGATGCTGGCTCCTGCAGTTTCCACAAAGCAACTCAAACACAGCCTCCATTAGATCCTCAATTCCTACACTTTCCCCCAAATCCCTCCTCTGGTCTCTAAGGCAGGATTTACAGGCCCAAGCTAGAAAAACCTGATGACATCATGAGCGGAGTGGCCCTTTAACACTTTGCATGTGTTGATCAGAGGATTACATGCACAGCGTACGAGCGCTTGGCTCCTGAGCGTTAGGAGGAAGCCTTAAACACAGACGGTGGAGAAATGTGACAAACCTCCAGACCAGCGAACAAAGAGGCTGCAGCGCGACGTCTGCCGGAGGCCCAGCAGGGGGCAGTGTCGGTCTGGTGCTGTCCAACGCAGACACAGAGCACTGAGGATGTGCACAGAGAGGCAAACGTGAGCAGCCACTCCCTGCACGCTCAGCCCAGTGTGCAAATCCAACAACTTCCTCCTCCATCGCACGACCGAAGCCTGCGCGAGCGAGGAGAGCAGGTGGGAGATGTTTGTGCCTAAACGGTTCTAATGAATCGCAGAGCTCGACTCACTCAGATCACCCACACACACACACACACACACAGCGTCAGCGCTTCCCTTTGTTGTTTGTCTGTGTTGTCGTATCCTTAAGTGTTTGTGTGACTCCCTGCTGGTCTCCTTCTCTCTCTCCTCCTTTGTTTGGCAAAGATGTGGCGCCTCTGTTTGATTGTGCAAACCCAAACTCTTTGTACGCATGATGCAGTGTGTGTGTGTGTGTGTGTGTGTGTGTGTGTGTGCGTCATTGACTCGCCTCTTTGTGAATGTCAGTTCATGCACAGCACTCAGAAGCGATGAGCTGTGTGTGTGTGTGTGTGTGATGACAGTGAATGGCACTGTGCACACTTAAAGATATTTATTTGTGGAGCTGCGTGTGTGTGTGTGTGTGTGTGTGTGTGTGTGTGTTCGGCTGAGTCCTAATAGGATCTCAGGAGCAGCTGTTGATTCGTCCCAATAGCCTCTCACTCTCACATTTTCCTTTCATCTCCTTACCTCTCCTCTGCTCTGTCCTCCCTTTTAATCGAATTCCTCCTCCTCTCCTCTCCTTTCATCTCTCCTCTTCTCTCCCCTCATTTCATTTTCCTGTTTGTTCTCTCGTTTCCTCTCTCGTCTCCGCCTGCGTCGCTTCATCTGCTTGTTTTCAGAATGATCCGTCCTCCCCTTCTTTCCTCTGTCCTTGTTTGCTTTCCTTCTCTCCTATAACGTCGTCTCCACTTGTCTTTTTCTCATTTCACCTCCCTCGCTCCTTGTTTCCTGTCTCTCCTTTTGGTCTAATATCTTCTCTGCACTCATCCTGTGTCGTCTTCATACACCTCGCCTTCTCTCCTCTCACCTCCTCGACTTCATTTCGTCTGCTCTCATCCTGTTGTTTCTCATCACCTCCCCTCTTGTTCCTCGCCTCTCCTTCTCTTTTTTCATCAGCAGCACTGTTTTAAACCTCTTCCCATCACCTGTTCAGCTGTGAGTCAGCGAGAAGCTGGAATCCAGGTATTCAGAGCAGGGAGAGCTGGGAAAAAGGTCTCGCGGGCCTGAGGAACATGTTAAGAAACCACTTCTCTCGATGATCCACTGCAAAGCAAAGTGTCCACCCAGTGAAAGCTGTTGTCATCGGAGACGACGTGCAACACGTTTGTTTCCCGTTTGTGAGTCAGTTGAAGCCAAACTAAGGAAACAGGGTTGAGTTTACGGCCTAATAGGATGGATATGAAGTGGAATCATGTAGGACACAAGCTGCCAGCCTCCTCCGTGTCGTTAGCATTCAGGTGGAGGTCCCTGTGCACCGCAGCACGTACAGTATGGAGAGAAGCCGCTCCGCGTGTCCCCTCTCCTCCCTCTGCTGCTGCACTCTGGGTAATTCAGGCTGGAAACGAACATCTGGCTCACAGGGAGATCAAAACTAAAGGAGCGGGTTCAGCCGACGTTCACCCGTCTGGTGGCCGCTCAGGGGAGTTGGAGATGTTCCCTGCAGCTCGTGAAAGTGTGTTTCTGGTGGATGGGACGAGGAAGAACTGATATTCAGAGACGACTCGTTTGACCATAAGGTCACAGGTCTGCTTTCGTTAGACGTTTTGTTCTGTTTCCCACTTTGTCAATTTCAAACGTACAATTCTTTATTTCTCTTTCGGGGGGGGGGGGGGGGGGGGGGGGGGGGG
>JAUMTR010000003.1:1946688-1964074 GCA_032270685.1 Microctenopoma stevenorrisi
ATTTAAAAAGTAAAATTCTTTATTTCTCTTACCCCCCCCCCCCCCCACACACACACACACACCTCCACTTCTCTTTTTCCTCCACCTCTCACTCCTTTGCACCTTCAGCTCACAGGAAATGAGATTCTGGCTTATGGGCTTATTTCCACCTGTCCCCATTTTGACCTTTGCGTGTCGCTCTCTCTCTCTCTCGCTCTCTCTCTCACACACACACCTAAGCACACTCTATCACACATACACTCTTCTCAGCTTTCCTCACACGTACACTTTACTCACACTCAAGACACTCTCTCCTGTGTATATGCACGCTGTCACACACACACACTCAGTCACTCTACTTTTCCACCCACTGTTCACACACACACACACACACACACACACACACACACACACACACACACACACACACACACACACACACTTCACTTCATTCAACTACATTGTTTCACCTCACAAATCACTCTCAATTGGCTCCAGCTAGAGGAACTCACAACCTTTCTAAACTGTCTAATAAGGTCATTAATCATCTGGCTTTGACTTCACTTCGCCACCGCTTGCTCCATAAGTGGCCTGAAAGTAGGTTACGATTTAAGGGGCCCCCGAGCTATAACGGGGCCCCCGAAAGCCTGGAATTAATTGCTCTTTCATTCTGCGCCACATGGTATTACACGTTCCTGACGCAGACACTGCGAAGCGAGAACCTCGTTCCAGAAATTCCACGTTCATAATTTCAGCATTAAAGTTGCTTTAGAGTGCAGTTCGGTCCCATGTTGACAGCGTGAAGACACAAGATAAACAGCAGGAGACGTCGAATGGAGATCACAGTCTGACGCACAGCCTCACAGTGACTAATGCTGCAGAGCACACGGAGACAAACATTTCACAGGGAAAGTGGGGCAAACACTGGATCTACATTCCAATTAAATTTACACAGTCCAGCCGCGGTTTAACCTCCAGCGAGTTCCTGAAAGACTCCAGGCAGTGGTCCCAGATATGGTCACTGCTTAACCTGAAAAGGAAGCGTGGGGTCTCACTGTGAGAGAGCTGTCTTATCCCACCGTACGTCTCGTCCTGAAGGCCGCACCACCTACTCTGTGCTGATTCAGCTGCCGCGCCGACGTGAAGGAGCTCAGAAATAATGGATGTTTTCAATGCACTTTTCAATTAGGAGTCAAAAGCACCACTGGAACCACATGGATGCGTTTACCGACAACGCGTCTCGTCTCCTCCTGCCTCATCTGCAACCATAGCAAGTAAAGTGAGGTTCACTTTGAACAGTCGTCCCTCGCTGCGCTTGGTTAATGATGGAGAAATGTGAAAAACACCGAAAAGGATTGAATGAATCATCTAACCCAGACCACAGACTCACCCTCTGTACCCGCTCTAGTCCTCTGAATGCAAACTAGTAACAATAACCACTGAGAACGTTGTTTTTCAATGAGAGTCAAACAACAAATGTGTTTACATGTGTTTTCTATTTGACAAAACAAATGAGTGTCTCGCTTCTTCATTAAATGCTCAGAGGAAATGCCAAACTTCCAAACTGGCCTGGGAATCAAAGTCCTGAAGTTCCTGCCACAGAAACAAAGAACGCTATAATTTCAGTCGTTGTGTCTTGTGGTGATTCTGCAGATGAGTCCTCCATTAAGAAGGACAGTGAGCTGTTTATGGTCTAGATTTGGGGACGTTTGCCTTGATTCCATCATTCGGTTGTGATCGTTACACCAGTCAGACCCCGTCCTGCTCTCTCTGAGGCTGTACGATGCAGTGAGAGGTAAATGGCCCACAGAGTTTCAAAACGTGCCTTCACAAACATGGGGGGGGGGTATCTGTTGCAGACACAGTGTTTTACAACTCTGGGAAACTGGGAAAACACTCTCCCTCACAAGTAGTAATTAATTTTACTGGCAGATGAAACCACATTTAGTTTCCAGTGAAGGCAGCGGATCCATGAGCATGAGCAGCCGTCCTGGTTTTAAGACTTCATGCATCTTAACAGATTATAGTCTGCCCCAGGCTCCCCGAATACCATCCTTACTTTGTCCAGAGTCCAACACAACGTCTACATATACATATATATATATATGTACACGTACTGTATATGATCCTCGTTAACGTAGTAGTGCCTGTGAATGCTTATTAGTTTAAACTGAATAAAAACCTGTTCACACCTTGTATCTTAGGTTAATGGGACTAATGCAGTTGTAAAACACCATTCTCACAACGTGTGTGTTCAGTTCAGTCACATGCGTCATACTGGAATACTATTGAGAACCTTTTGACAGGACACATTCAGACCTTACAAGCTGTCCTGTCATTTTAGCCTCCACGCAGGTTCAGCCGGAGCCTTCGGGTCCAATTAATGGCATCGTTTTGTGAGTTCCATCCATCAAACGCCCTGCACACGGCGGCAGGACGTCAGACTTCCTCAAAAGAACAGACATGTTGTCAGCTCTGCTGTGGGTGCTGTGCCAAACACGACATTAACGAGAGTTTACGTGAAACTGCACTGATCCAATTAGGCTGTGAATCCAATTAGCGTGAGGAAACCAACAGAAGAATTGGAAAAGGATCTTGCATTGTTTTGGAAAAAAAAGTAGCAGGACGGCCAGGTGGTGTTGGGATTTAAAATGCTGCCCGTGTGTCCTTGCCTGGTTTGGAACCTTTGTTTCCTGTCACCTCTACAGTCTCTTTCTTTTTTTCTTGTCATCCCAGTTCTGTCACTATCAAATAAATGCAAATAAAGTCCCCAGAAATAATGCATCTGGCGTTCCTAGTTCACTGAGCGACTAAAGAGCGTCAGTGTAGACGAGGCAGACAGACGTTTGCATCAGCATGCCGATCCAACCGGAGGCTCCAGCAGAAGCAGATCCTCAGGAGGGTTCAGAGCTCTGCTCGGCACATCCCGGGAGTCTCTCATTACAGGCTCGGAAATAGAAAACTACTTTCCAGTGAGGCAGAAACATGGCTTTCCAGTGTTGGGGGACATCAGCAAATTAGCAAGACAAAGAAACCTAAGGCTAAACATGTTAAAAAGAATTAATAATGTAAAGGGCAAAGCCTCCCTCGGATACGCTCCCTTATCATCAATCTGCAGCGTGCAGTGAAACTACAGCTTTGTCAAATCAACGTGCCTCAAGCCTGATTCTCAAATCCACGAATCCTAATGGATAAATGGATGGATGGACGACCTTGGGTTGGTGAGACGAGTGGACGGAGAGATGAGAAAAGTGAGTGAACATAATGGAACAATCCCAGTCTGTGTCCAGTGTGTCCTGCTCCGGTTGGTTAACAATGTCTGTTTCAGGCCTGTTAACGTGCAGCCTGATAGTTCTGGGGACAAACCGGTCTCCGTGGCAATTACCTGCCAGTCTGCTGCAGTAGGTTTGGAGCTGGAACGGGGCTCGGCACAGTCAGCCAGGAGGAAGGAGTTGGATTTCTATGCAGAGCGTCAGCACCAACGTCTCTGATGCGTCTTCTTCACAAACACTTAGATAAATTAACGAGGTTACAGCATTCGCGTTGGTGCTTCTGACGGTTCCAGCTCGAAGCTCCGCCCATGAGATGTCTTCAGCAGTGGGAGGCGACCAGCTCAGATATTTAACATTAAAGGTGATTAGCATGCAGATCAGCAGGATGTTGAAAGACATCTGCATTTCCAAAACGTCTTACAGGGGCTGAAACAAACGGGTTTCATTTGATTCATTGGTAGAAGAGTATATAAAATGTCTCAGGTACATTAATCAGCTTTTATTCCATCACTTTCCCCACTAGCTTGTTAATTAGCTCAGAAGCCAGCACCTACTTGTTTGCAGCCGGGCATGTGACTCACTGACATTTTCTCAGATGCTTTTACTGAAGCCTACCTGAGCACGTGTTTTGTTCCCCTCTCACTATCCTCTTCAGCAGGTGCTCCGCCGGGTCAGGGTCTGGCATTCGTTGGCTCTGCCTCAGCCTAAAACCACCAGTGGTTTCGTTCTTTTATGGGACGTTCCACTTTGTTCAGGGCCTTTAACTCACTTTTATTCTCATATTCAAATTGTCCTGCTTTTCTCCCTGCGTTTAATGATGCTGTATCCCTCCTACCGTCCCTCTGTTACACCTACAGAATGAAAATGCCCGTTCTCTCCCACTATACGTCACACTGAAACGAAGATTATCCGTGTGGATAACCAGTCTGTTGGTACCGGACCAGCACAGGATCCTCCTTACATCCTGCATGACACTGGGTTCATTTTTTTCATGAAGAGAGACTGTTTTTCAAAATAAAGGCAGATGATAGAATCTGAAGGTTAAAGGCTGTTTCCATTCGGATACATGGAGACAAATGTCACTTAAATCTAGTTTTTATGTTATAGAAGAGAGGGATCATTGTGTGAGACCAAAGTGAAAGAAACACAGCGGGGTGGGGGGGAAAGGCAGGTAAAGCTATTTTTAAATAAACAAACCAGACAGGATCCTGATCAAGTCCTCTCCGGTTAGTGGACACTCATCCGGCTGTCCCCTATCCTCCAGCGTCCCATTAAGTCAGGAGAGAAATGTGAGAGGAGAGAGAATCACAGCAGGACGCCGACGAACAAACATCTGGAGACCACTCACACATCAGGATAATAGGGAACAGTCCAGATTACTTCATTGTTTCCTCAAAGTTGGTCTGTTTTCCACAATTCACGGGGAAAGTTTAAGCACAGAAGACATTCTTTCGAACGGCGCAATTACATTTGGCAAACAAAGGCAGTGCTGTTAGCCGCACACCTTTGTGCGGCTGCAGCTGGGTAAGGCATCAATTACTGTCAGAGCCAATACAGCGGCGGATGAGTGTCAGCGCCTGACTGATACAGCGATTATGACAGCATTGTTCGGCTGAACTACCTTTCATACGGCGAGAGCTGAAGGATATTCTGGGTGCAGAAGTCGAGCAGGGGGAAGAAAGAAGGAAAGGGGGTGAGTGAGTCAGGGAGGGAGGGAGGGAGACAAAAGAGTGAGATGATGGGTTAATTGAATAGAAACGACTTTGCGTTTTCTCAGAGGAAGTTGGAGGGGACAGACTGCCACGGGAGAGGACAGAGAGGGGAACGGAGACAGTGAGACGGAGATAAACACAGAGAAGACAACGCACAGCCAGAAACATGCAGAGAAAAAAGTCAGAGTTTGCAGCAAAAGCGTGTTTCAGACGTGCTCCTCACTCTGCAGGTGGACAGCGATGAGATCTTTTTAAATGCACAGTGGAGTCACATCCCCAGTGACCCGACTCCCTCCCTCCCTCCCACCCGCTCACCTGTCCTTACTCCCTGTTGGGCGTTTGTGTGAAACTTCTTGTAAGTTTATGGCGAGCCGACGGGGATCTAATAAGCTGTGCTGTGTGTAAACTGTGCGACGGGAACAGCTGCCGAACTGTAGGCTACGACTCAGTCAATCTGTGCACGCAGGTAAAATCTCATCAGCACGTTCCCCATTTGTGGACTCAAACCAAGGAGGCGTCGCTGTCTTTACGTGTCTGCAGTCGGCTGGGTAATAGATGGAAGTCTCAGCAGCTGCGTTTTCATCCTTTATAACAGAGGAGCACCGCTTTGTCTGGGACGGACCAGAATCACGGAAACCCACCTTTGTCCTCTGTGTCACCTCAGTCAGGATGAAAACATGCACATGCTCGGTGCATGAAACCTCAACGTTGTCCTTCCACACCGAGCAGCAGAGGCTTGGTTGTATTCTGGTTTTGACTCACGTGTTTGCTCAGTGACTCATTGATTTTTCTCTCCAGTCCAAAAACTCTCTTTCTTCAGCTGCACATCAAGTGTCAGCATCTTCTCCCTGTTCACTGTAGGGATGCTTGATCTGCCTGCTGGTGTCCGCTGGTAATGTTCTGTACGTTTCTCCGTCACATTTTAGTGTCAGTATTCTGGTCTTCCCATCAAACTTTGTTATGTTCATATCGTTTTAGATCATGTCGTCTTGTATTGAGACCAGAAAAGTCTGACTACTACTACATTCATTTTCCAAGCGTATTGTCCAGCCCTGTGTATTTCAGACGTACTTCACCTCAAGCCAACAAGAATCGAACTGAAAGAAAATGAAGCAAACGAAACCGACCTGAAGTGAATTGAACTGAACCTCTGAGATCCTGTAAGAGAAGCCGCCGTAGACACAGACAGAGACAAATCAGCAAGAGCGCGGGAAACAGTGAGAGAGTTCTGCACAAACCTTCAGAAAGTGCTGATAGCGCCTCGGGTCCGTCTGCCTCTCCACCTCACATGGTCAGACCAGGGTGGAGGCTGGTGGGTGGAATTAAAGCTTCATGATATTCGTCAGTGAGCAGGTAGCGCGCGCACACACTGCTGCAGCTGCTGCTGAACATGGCTGCGCGTGGCAGGCAAAGTGGCTGTAAGTGGATGCGACGGGTTAATGGCTCCCATTCAGCCGCTTTTGGGGTCAGACGGCGAGAGAGGGAGCAGCCAGAGGTTCAGAGATTAAAACACCAGCGGCGATGAAATGATGTGACCTGCTGTGACGTGGCAGGTGAACAGGCCAGATGCACAAATTCAATTTCAGGCCCATGAAAAACAGCGGTTGTGCCGTTGTTGTTTTTGTCGCCCATTAGTCGTCTCTCTGTCCACGGCCATCTCGCTGTGTGGAAGGACTGAGCTGTAGAAACACACGCACACACCTGCACATCTTAACATCGTGATGCACGTAACACTCGCATGAACTAAACCGAAGCCGCTTCACGTTCATACATGAAGGATCCTGTGTCCTCCCACATTCACACAATCACTTTCCTACAGACACACACACACACAATCACTTTCCTACAGACACACACACACACACACACACACAATCACTTTCCTACAGACACACACACACACAATCACTTTCCTACAGACACACACACACACACAATCACTTTCCTACAGACACACACACACACACACACACAATCACTTTCCTACAGACACACACACACACACACACACAATCAGTTTCCTACAGACACACACACACACAAAAAACACACACACACAATCACTTTCCTACAGACACATACACACACACACACACAATCACTTTCCTACAGACACACACAAACACAATCACTTTCCTACAGACACACACACACACACACAATCACTTTCCTACAGACACACACACACACACACACACACACACACACACACACACAGCCATCATTCACTCAGCGGGTGACTGGCAATCTTCTCCAGGCTTCAGACCACAGGTGGTAAACCAAACAATCAGCACTTCCCACCGTGATATCAGAGCAAACTGTCCTCACGCAGCTCAATTGACTTTCTGGTGACAGTGTCGGGAAGAGTTTTTTTAATTTTTATTTTAGTGACAACTTGAAAACTCAGTAATAATGAGAGCATCAGTGGTCAGTTTCAGCTCTGAGAACTTTCCTTTTTAACTCCATTAGATGTCAGGTGATGTGACGGTGGAGGCTGTGAATCTGACACGAGACCCTTCTTGCTCGAGGAACGTCTAAAGCGAAAGCATCTGCTGGTGTGAGGAGTTCCAGCCTCTTAGTGTTGTGTGTTTGTGAAATGTAAATGTAATATTTGCTGGTTGGATAAATCGAGACGATGAGCCGTGGAAATCATTCCACACTGACCCTGTTAGTGTCGTGTTTCCCTGTTGTTCTAAAAATGACCATTAAAGGTGATTTAAGCAGCAGCCTGACCTCATTACTTTCTCTGAATGAGATGAACTGTAAATGTAAAGTCGTTAATTCATGTAAATGTTTAGAAATGATCAAATCTGCTTTATGCTTTATTATTATCTGCTCTGTGATTAATTAACCTAAATTAATTTCACACGTACAAGTCACGCTGACTCACATGAAACGTTTGGTCACATGATGCACTGGGACAAAGATAAGATATAAAGTCGATTTATAATCTGTATAAATGTTTGTGTTTAATTAAAATATATATTTTTGACATAACGCATGTGTCCATTCTGTTTTTTTCTCTTGCCTGGTCACATTGATGCCTCCTCATTTTAGCCTTTTTAGTCAGTCTACCTAAACCCCTCCTGAATCCTTTGTTCTATTTTCCCTCCATTTCTACCTGGCCCGCCCAGGCTCCGCCCAGGCTCCGCCCAGGCTCCGCCCAGGCTCCGCCCAGGCTCCGCCCACTCACTCACCTGCATGGCACCAGTCATCCTCCAGGTAAGTCAGTCGTGTGGACTGTAGCACTGCGAGCTGACATAAAATAATGCTTTTATTTGGGGACCTGCTCATTGTTTGCATAACTTTAGGTTGTTTCATTGGATAAATGTCTACAGATACAAATGTCAGACAACTAAACAGCAAACGCCGTTGGTTTGGGTCGATGGTGGATGTATAATGCAGAGGACTGAGTTACACTTCAGAGTTAATCGTGTGTGACTGGATCTTTGGATCAGTTTTCTTTAAAGATTAATACATGTGATGTGACTGCACCCGAGTGTTTGTGTATCAGGGTCAGTATTGGCCATTTATGTCGCCAATTTACATATGTAAGCACAAAATGTGAAAACATATTTAATCTGAGTTTAATGATATAGAAACTATATTTGTAGCAGATTGGTTGATGTAATTTCTTCAAATATAATTGTGCCCTTTGCCTCCATAATTTAACGTGTTTCTTATTACGTTTATTATTAGTCTCAGGTCTCTAGAACTATTCTCAAATTTCATCTTAATTACAGACATAACTAGTTTGAGTGGATGTTTCTATTATTTATAGTGGGAACGGTTCTCGTCTCTTTGTGTTTCCAGAGATCTGGGATGAATCTGGAGGAACTCCTGAGACTGTGTAGAGGATGTGAAGGCCTTTTTAAGGTAGGAAAGACTGAAGCTAGGTGCATACGAGACACATGTGATCAGACGAGACATCAAGGAGCAGACTGTCTTGTTTGCATTGATGAGGATAAAGGAAGAAATCACACGAATGTCCAGAGGTGTAAACTCTGAGTACACTTCTTATGCGCTGTGCCTCACGATGAGTCGACTGCACCTTCCGTTTCGTTGTTACGGTGACAAAGATTTATCTGGAAGCGGTGGAGTAATGGCAGCCGGAATGTGCCTTCAGTCGCTCTTTGGTGCACGCCGCTGCACAAAGGCGTGAAGAGAGTCTCTTTTCTGTTAAGCTACCTTTACAAAACCGCCGCTGAATGAAAGGTTCGTGTCTTTCCTCGGGGGGTTATTGAATCCTATTTTTGGGCAAACGTAGGAACAAGCAGCAGCAGCTGAAGCAGCCACGTGTGTCGACCAGAAGGAGAAATTCTCCCACTAAAAGTGAATGTTCCAGATTGATTACAACTCAGATTCAGCATCTTGCTGCTGCTGCTGCTGGGATGGGGTGGGGTGGTGGTGGTGGGGGCTTCGTCCATATGGCCTTTCTGCATTTAAAACACAAACCGCTGTGTGTTTTAGCTCGCGGCTCTGTAATCTCACCGGTGAGTCGTGGAGCCTCTGGAGTGCAGGAAGCCTCCAAACACAATCCCTCTTAATTGGTTCTGTGCAGTAACACTGGCTATTTTTACCTGTACGTGTGTGCGTGTGCTAACACGTCTTTTTAGCGCCCGTATCTGTGTGCACGGCTGGTTTTGCCGTTGCTCCCAGGTCAGTGCCGAGGCTGGTCACAAATCATTTCATGATGATGAAATCTGATCATTAATTACTCAACCCAGTTTGCTTCATTACGTTCTGTAAGTAGGACACTGAATCCTGACTCCAGACTGAGGTACAGTGCAAACAAAAGCTCCCAAATAGACGGAAGTAAATATAGAAATGTGTTGGATCTGCTCAGTAAATATGACATCACCACGGAAACGATCAAAACAGTTCCTCGCGTTGCACTTTAAGTCCTTAAATCTGACATTTAACATTTTAACTTTTAACTGTCGTGCATTTAATACAGGTGTGCAGGATCCGTGGGTCTCTGCTGTGTGTGTGTGTGTGTGTCTAAGTGATACCTTTCTATTTATCGTATGGTGAAGAAGATGCAGGATGGAATAGACACTGGATTTGTCATATTATCCCAAAAATACTGATTACACACGGAGAGATTGAGATATTTCTGAGGACGTTTTGACACTTTCTGCTGCAGAACCAGGGAGGGAGCGTAATCCATTGTACCTGTCATGAATGCACGCTGACTACAGTCTGTGCAGCAGCGAGCGCGAAGCTTTTAGAGCCAGTTTTCAAATCTACAGGGAACGAGTCGTTCGCTCAAAAGAGGAAACATTACTTTAGGATTTGGTTTCCACAGCTTTTCCCTCTACACTAAAAACAGAATGGAAACACCAGAGTAGACGGTGAAATGTACCTCCACGCTCTGGTCTCCAACTCATTGTTCCCGTTAAACAGGATTTATTTTCTGTTAAAACCCACCTGCTGCTTTGCTCCTCGTATCTTCAGATGCAAACGATCTATAATTTATTTAGTGAAAGGTTTCAGCGGGGCAGAAGTGGCGACTGTCAAACCAGAACACACCTGCATCCTCACAGAGGACGCTTCTGCCAACCTCTTACTTAAAGAGGAGCTACCTGGGACCAGACGGTCAAAGAAACTACAGTCACACGTCCCGTTTGATCAAAGGTTCACATTTACAGAGTAACATTTAGGGGACATGGTGGAATGGTTATAAAATGATTTCCAGGGTTTGGACTGACTGTGTAACAATGGACTACTCCCCCACAGAGAACAAGGCCTGTAATGGGTCACACGGAGCCCCAGAGTAATGTCTAGAGAACCGAAGGCTCCTCCATCAGCAGCTACTGTCAATGATCGCCGTTGAAAGAACATCAGTCACCAGCGTGCACAGAAAAGATGAAGCTCAACAGAAGACAATGACCCTCAAGACAGCTTTTCAATGTTAAATTACTTTAACTGATAATTCCTCTGCCTGGGATAAAAATCTGGTCATGTTTAGGTCATAATTATAAAATAATTTCCAGTGTCACCGTATGTGTCGTCCTGTGTGTAAAGAAGAAACCATTCTGTCCATCACCTGTTGGAAGTTTCTCTGCATCTCTGCTAACGCTTGATTTAATGTAGAGCAGATTATGGAGTACATAGCTACACTTCTTTCTTCTGGGAATTATTAATTCTGGATACTGTATGTAGTTCTATTGTCCTCCACTTATGCAGTGTGTGCAGAAGTTGGAAAAGAGAAGATGAAGAGGACGAATAAAACACAAAATAAGATAAAAGCTATTTACTGCAGAAACTTTGACACATAAACACAATGTGCCCGTATTTCATTAGAAATATGAAGAACTTCCAACGACCCTGACAAAGAGATGTTGATGTTTGATGAATTCGAGCTTTAACATATGAAACCGCGGAATCAAACGGCTTCTTCGCGTCCACACATACACCAGGCCAACAGGACCACTCCTGCACACAGTGAGGCGGTTAGATGCACCTTGTGTGTTGGAGGTCTCCATGCATCACCAGCACAGCCTGGAAAACTGATTATGAAGCACGGTGCAGATCTGCTTACTTGAAAGACTGGTAATTATGGGTAGCAGAGTGCAGATACTGTAAGCTGTTAAAAATCTTAAGCAATAGTTACGGTAAGCAGAGAGGAAGCGCCGGTCCTCCACAATCAATGCTCCTCATAAAAGCACGTAAGAGCAGGGAGCTTCACACAAACCTCTTAGTTGTGAGGAGACGGAGAGAGAGAGCCACAAGATTAATGCAGCAGATTTTAACTTCACTGTCTGACCTAATGTGCAGATTTAAACATCCAGATGTAGCTAACTCTGACTGCAGTGTGTTTGTTTAAAGCAGTGGACAGAAACTTATTTGATGGTTTCAGGACGACAATCAGCACCTCTCATACATCTCAGATCATATAGTGATATAGAGACTCGTTTAGTTTTTTTTTTTACCGGCGGGTCACCAGAGAGCCAGGAGGCAGCTTAATGAGACAACAGCAGGCAGCTGAACTTGTTCTCTTACGCTGTACATTCCTCTTCCGCTGGTGTCAGTAGGCAGCTGAGTGTCTGCAGATGAAAGAGCAGGAGCTGAGGTGCCACGGAGGCATTGCCTAAAGAGTCTCTTTGTATTGCAACCATGCTGTAATTTCCAGAGCTGGGGAAAAAAGAGGAACGTACCCTAACTGAACCCTTTCTGTCCTTTTTACAGTAGTTTTCAGTAGAAAGGTGTTCACCTCTCTGTGCACTGTACACGTGTGTGCGCTGTTTGAATATAAATAGTGAGGATGGCTCTGCACCAGTGCTCCTGAGACGAGTTCCTCTTCATGTTTCTCCTGACAACTGACGCCACCGTCAGCTTGCTTGGATGATGGGGAAACAATTAATCTGTCTTGCGGCGGTGATTTCTGAGACGGTCCTTCTGACGCGCCGCACTCGTAAAACTTGTGCTTTTACACCGACTGGGCCACACTTGGGCGGTGATGTGCCGTGCATAAGAACTCGACGTCACTCGGCGTAACCGGCCGCGCTGGCAGGCGGCATTGACTTGACAGACTGTGAAGGAATCGCGACTTCTCCTCTCTGCAGATAAACTGCCGTCAGACTACCAGCGACATTCAGACAAACAGTACTTATGAATATTGCACGATGCTTCTCATGTTAAATGAAGCACCTCCAGCTCGTCCTCACTGCTCCACTTCACAGCTCTCCCGCCATGTTTTTCTCTCTTAAGCCCTCTCCGAGCGGCATCGGTATTTCTCCAGGAGTCTGCTGATTTGGTCAGAACGAAGATATCAGACTGTTGTTGGCCAACTTATTAAACTCTCCTTTACCTGAAGCTCAAAACATCCTCCCGCTCATATCTGCATTTGGTGTTTCAGAGATACTACATTTATAAGACTCTTTGTAGCTCGTGGCAGAGATATCAGAGAAAACGGGAAAACCGTATTACTGCTGCAGGAAAAACCAGGAGTTCACTCACACGTCCAGGAAAAGCAGCAGGAAAGCATTCAATCCTTCCTGCCCCCCCCATGTCGGTATGACTAATGCAGAGTGACCCTCAGAAATTCTGTTTTAAGCGTCATCTTTTCAAGCTTATGGTAATTACGTCAATCATCGTTAATGGCTGACGTCGGGTCTGACAAAGTAATTATGGATAATTATTCACTTTCTTGAAATCATGATTGACTTTGCAGCCAATGGTCAAAGTAAAGGGACACGTAAATCTTTCATCAGCTGGTTTGTGTGATTTCTCATGCAGCGCAGTCAGAGGTCATTCCTGTTTGTCCCTCCCTCCCTCCCTCTCTCCTCCGTCTTGTTTGGACAGATCCAGACTCTCCGACCTCCTCCCCACACCCACATGCTCCCCCGTTCCTGACTCCCCCGTTCCTGACCCACTAACTTCCACTCTCCTTTACCTTGCCTCCTGCCTTTGACTTCACCGACGCTACCAACCCGTCTGACTTTATCCCGCATTACGTTTTAATGAAGGTTAAACATTTGAATTGTTCATCAGTGCCTCTAAGTCATGTTGAACTTCTTTTGTTTCCGAGACGCTGCGAATGAAGCCTGAACTTTCTGTCCTCAGCCAAGTTTAAAAACGTGACGGAACCTCATCCCGATGAGCTGCGGATTGACATGAATTCACTAATTGCCCTGATGATCCTCCGGGTTTGATTTCTGACACGTCTGAAATGTTGGCAGGCGCTCATGCATATCCAAGATGTCCCATGTGCCTGTGATCATACGATGCAGCTTGTTTTTAATGACTTCCTCTGGACTGACAGACATTTGTCTTCTGTTTTTCTTTACAGAAAGACAAGTTTAATTTTCATGTGTGTGAAACTTTACTGAAATTCTCTTCCAGCTTTCACATGTATTAAAAATGTGAGCAGAGAAGTTTAACATCTGCAGAGAGGATGCTGCTCTTTAGTCTGCAGGATTTCCCACTTGAAACAAACATGTTGGAAACACTGTTAGAAAACTGTTTTGCAGTAATGTGCGAAAAGAAACTTCTTTACAGCGCGTTAACTCAACATGAAGACTGCAGATAGTCATGAAAAAGGGATTAAAGCATTTCTGACTCTTTAAAACATTAAAGCTGCTCTTTGTAAGACGTTTGTTTGCTGACAGCACAAATAATTATGCCTTTGGTAATCTTTTTTTAACTTTTCCACATGAGCAGCGTTTCATTTATTTCTTTCCACCACCTTCTGTAACCAAATGAAAACCGGCGCACGGCGTTTGTTACTGATCAAGCTTCTGGTTGCAGGATAATATCAGTAATACTCATATTGTCTAAGTCTTCCTTTCAATCACCTCCTTTATCTCTCTCTTCCTTTTCTATTTACTCCCTCAGTCCCTTCTCCAATTCCACCTAAACTCCGCGGCTCCCCCCTGTCGCGCCTTTCTCTGTCAAAGTTAATTGTTTTCTGTGTTTTTTTCCCCCTTCGTGTCGTCTCTTTGATTGAATCGAGAAGACTTCTCATCGTCGCTGCTGTGGGGCTAAACAGGGAACAGGGTGCCAGGGATAAGGATGGCAGGCCGGAGGGCGAGAGAGACACACACACACACACACACATGCACGCACACACACACACACACGCACACACACTGTATCATTCCGTAGCAGCCTCACAGTAGGAGTATCGGTATTGGAAATGAAAGTCAACGCAGTGTTTCATTACTCTTTAACCTGGGAACCTCTTGATGAATGTGCACAGCTCTACAAAACAAGGCCGCACACACACGCTTTGTGCACAAACCTCCACCCGGATCCCCCCGTTTTAATCTGCTCTCCAAATGTTGTTTCCTTCCCTGCGGTGCTGAGCCGTTTTTTCTATTTATGGAGGGGGTGTTGAGCTGATGTGAGATGATCGGAAAGTGCCTCGCTCCCATTGCGAATCTCCTTGAGGTGTGCGTGTGTGTCGGCGCTGGCAGGTGTGTCGGCGTGCCTGCCTACATGCTTGCTTTCGTGTCTGTTGCGGTGTGTGTGCGCGCGCCCGCCCTTGCATTATGGGTAATGGTGACATAAACAGGAGCCAGCTCGCAGAGAGCAGATGTGCCTTCAATAATGACTAAATGGAGATGCAGGGAGGCATCACCAGCCAGACTAATCAACGCCTTGAAGTGCACAACTTCCCTGGCAAAAAGGGGGGACGTGCACACGGGTTTGACTATCCGTACGCGTATTTGTGTGTAACACAGCTGGTGGAGGACTGAGGCCGATGACTACTTACTAATACAGTCACACAAATACTGGAATCTTAGCAAAGTGGGGGCCATAAATACTAGCTCTCTATTCCCTGAGGCGTTCTTTCATAATGTACAATTTATGTACACGATGCTATTAAAAATCTAGGGCAGTAACGTCTCCTTCATGAAGGTGATGACGTTCCGTTTCTGTTCAAACGGTCCTGAAGAGATGTTTGTTCATTTATTCCCCGCCGATCGCTGATTGTAATCATCATCGTGCTGCTGTTGAACAATGCTGCATCACACAAAGAGACGTTTGTAGTATTATCAGTCATCAGTCCGTCGAGTGGAATCACCACACAGGTTGGTGAAGAGCACTAAACGAAAAGTGCGCATAACTATGTTCACGGCAGCAGGTATTGTTGCAGGATGCCGGGCGAAGCTGCCCCGATGAAGTGACAGTTCATCGTAAAAGAATGAGCAGAACAGCGGTGTTTGTCACTGTTTGGGTCAAACAAGTTGTCAATTTCTTGTAACGTTAAAACAGCCGATGACTCGCTCTGTGCTTGACGTCAACGACATCTCGGCAGATAAAGTTGAAAGCACCAGAATCATTGGTTGATGAGCTGCATTTTACCCAGATACAATGCTGCTACTTCCTGATTGGCTGTGGTGTAGACGCTTTCTCCTTTATGATTGGCTGGAAAGTGACAGGCGCCTGTTTCATAGTGAGGCTCCACGCGGGATGCTTGAGGGTCCTGGTATTGTGATGTAAAAGTGTTCCAGTCTTACTAAACAACCTCACTGGAACTTCGTGTTGTGGTAAAATCTTCTGCAGCAGTTGGATTTGACCGAATGCCTACACCGTTGGTATCTCAAGGTCACAAATAAACTGCACTCAGCGCTTTTCATTCTTCACTTGGCCTCTTAAGCATTGCAGCCACATCCTCAGATGTGATTGAAGCTCATGCTCGTGAAGTTATTCGGTTGGAGGCACTTAAGGTCCTTCAGAGTCTTTCATCTCGCTGTCGGGCTTTAATGTTTTGACATTTCCAAATATGACTCACCTGTACTTTACTTTACTTTACTTTACTTGGCAGACGCTCTTATCCAAAGCGACTTACGAGGAGAAGACACCAGCAGTTACCATTCGGTTTCCGTTACTACAAGAAAGAACCTTGATGTGATGAGGCCTAACTCGTCAAGAGTGAACCTCCTTGGGTTCATCGTAACGGACTGATCAGGAAACATCCACGGTTTTAAACCTGCTGGGGAACTTTCTGCATGTTTATCTTTCACTTTCTCTCTTTCTGCCAGCGTTTGCTCTCAGAGGCTTGGCCTAAGAACACCACCACCACCTCCACCGTTCCGCACTAATTGGCTCTGTTTGTTCACCTTCTTTGCAGTGTGCAGATCACCAGCTCTACTGCTGCGTTACGGTCTGATAGGGAACTAGGGAATTTCCTAGATTCAAACATGTGGAAACATTTGGTTTTCTGACTGACTCTACTAATCGTAACAACTATTAATGGTTTGAGATTCAGCGTTGATCTTTACTTCTGCAGCAGTCCAGTGTTGTTTCTTCTTCTTTTCTTCTGATATGAAGCTATAACACTAGGAAATACAGCTGATCTTATTTGGAAAGCAGCAGAAACATTGTCAGCAGTTCACAGAACATAAGGCAAAGGTGTTCAGCTCAATACCTGCACCTACAAATGATAAAGCCTGAGAAACTGATCTGTCTCCTTCTTTTTTCCAGAGTTTTATTATAAGACTATTTAACTTTGGAACAAAGGCAAACACACGCCTGTACTTTCCCTCATATTACCTGTGAATAGTTATGTTAAGATATGTGACCAGCTCTCAGCGGTTTTTGCATCTGGAAGCGGTGAAGCACTGTAACGTTTTCTAATGCTCCCTTTTGAATTTAGTATAAAAGCCGTGCATCACATTTCAAAAACCTCACTCATAAGAATACTATTTATAGCCTGCCGCACATCCTAATAATAATAATACCCCTCCATGTCTTTGCCTCCATCATTTTATTCTACAGCCATTATGACTATTACTCAAACTAGTGCTTGTGTCAGGTGTTAAATACGTAAACAAATGGCTCCACGTACCAGAAATGCCCAGTATTAATGTGGAGCCACACAAAGTCCATTTCCAAACAGCACCATATTTAAATAAAAATAAAGCCACACATAGTTTGTGTGGTAAATGGTTAGACGCTGGTAGAAAACGTGTG
>JAUMTR010000003.1:1964174-2001333 GCA_032270685.1 Microctenopoma stevenorrisi
TTATTCTACAGCCATTATGACTATTACTCAAACTAGTGCTTGTGTCAGGTGTTAAATACGTAAACAAATGGCTCCACATACCAGAAATGCCCAGTATTAATGTGGAGCCACACAAAGTCCATTGGCAAACCCTATTCTGTTATTTGCATGCAGCACCATATTTAAATAAAAATAAAGCCACACATAGTTTGTGTGGTAAATGGTTAGACGCTGGTAGAAAACGTGTGTGTACACACACACACATACAGGCCCTTCCTACACTATCTAATTTTAGTGCTCGCCTTCTGCCAACAAAAAAAGGATCACGGAGCCATGTAGGAGGCTCTAAACCACCAACAGTCCTGTGATGTGAATCAAACTCACAAGGTAAAAACTAATTAATGATAAACAAAGTTCCATGCATCAAAACTAATGAAGACATTCACAAGTCGACGGTGCCAGCGAGGACGCAGGGGAGGGGAGAAGGAAAGGAGGGTACAAAGGGAAGATAAATAAGAAGATACACAGGAGAGCGGGCGGAGTAAGAGAAATAATCATCAGAGGAAACTAGAAAACAGGAAGGAAGTGAAAGAATGCATGAGAGGAAACGAGAGGGAGCAACCGAACGTGCAACAGCAGCAAAGGAAAGAAGGAAGAGGGAGAGAGGAAGGGAGGAGAGAGGTATTTTGGGAGGTGTGAGAAGAGAACACATCATCCCAGGGGGTTCTGTGTCTTTCCAGCCCTTTAATGTCTTTAATTAAAGCCAACAGTATTATCTCCGCGCTCCCTTGGAGTGCCATTAGCAAAGCAACACTGAGCTACACAGCCAGCTAATAGAGGAGGGGAAGTGAGCAGGGTAAAGCGCCTAATGATGGGGAGACGCGGAGTGAGAGGGACGGACGGATGGGGTGAGGGTGGAGGAATGCTGGGGGTCAGAACAGACGGGGTGAAAGGACTTATTAAGGCTGGAGAAGTGCTCGGAGGCATGGATGGACGGAGGAACCCATGGGAAGACGATGATGGAGAGAGGAGAGATGAGGAGGAGGAGGAGGAGGAGGAGGAGGAAGGGAGCAGGCAGGGAGGGAGGGGACGGGGATTTGTGAGATCTAAACTTCAAAAGGCCAATGCTGGAGAAGAGACAGGCTGCCGTGGAGAAAGAATTACTGAGCTGAACGTGTGGGCTGATCACACGATGCCGGCTGCTCGTTTAATCAGTGCGACTTCTCCGGCCCCTCGCATGGGAGGCACGACGACCACAGCCGGGACACTGGGCCGGACACGAGGAATCGCCTATGAGCAGAAATGTGACATTTCAGCGACAACCTAAATGAGTCCTTGTGTCTTTGGGTAAAAACAAGCAGATTACTCATTGAGCTCTTTCACTGCTGCTTCTCTCCTGTTCTGGATCTGACATTCAGCGCTTCACAGTCTGGACAGCGAGGGACGTGCGTAACCCGTTTAGTGGGTGGTGCCCTGAAATCACGTCCTGTTTCTCTATGTCAACCTTTCCACCTCAGCAAAGTGCAAAAAAAAAATGCTGTCTCCTCACTGAATGAAAGCGTAGATAAAACAGAAGTGGGCGGAACTGGACCTAATGAGCTGAACTACTTTTACATGCTCGGACTGAATTATTCTTCTGAAAGTAAAACGTTTTTCAAGTGAACACAAAAAAAAGAAGCAATTTGTTCAGTAGGGAACTTGTGTGTTCACAATGGCTTCGTGTTCATTCCCACCGCTTTGAAACCTGCGATGTGATGAGATAATCATTTACTCGTTCTCCAGAGAGACGTTGGCGCCATTACAAAAGTATTCTGAAATATGTTTCATCGCTTTTTGCTCTCAGGTGCTTTTAGACGCATTTAAGTTGAAGAAACCAACACACCAGATGTCTTAGTGAGAATCCGTCCCTGAACCAGTGTTCCCGTTCTGCTGCTGCTGCTGTCTGGGTTTAGGCACGGACACGAATCACGATCCGCGGCTTTAAACAAAACTTTGAGATAAACTAAAGCTTTAAAACCACAGGTCTGAACAGAATACAGTAGGAAACTCCTCCCAACACCTTCACACCTAGTCTCCTCTTTAATTTCGTCTGTCGCATTCACATTAAAAAAAGCAGGTGGGGGTGGGGGTGAAGGCCCAACGTGAAAATGAAGGGAAAACTCAGTGGTGGCTGAGAACGAAAAGAGCGAGTGCGTGTGTGGGTGGACGAGGTTTGTGAAAGGATTTCCAGCCATCAGCTCTTAGCTGCTGCAGGTGCTGCGGGTCATCTATACGATTCCCTGACACTACGCAGGACGTAATGCGTTGGCCGTCGCAGCAGCGACTGAGCTTAAGGGTTGGAAACCAGCAGCGGCCTTCGTGTTTCCCAAAGCAACACGACGGCTGCTGCTGCTGCCGTTTATCACTGCGCTGCATGAATAGGTGGTGTTTGAAACTGGAGACGGGCGAGACGGTGAAGTAAAGAGGCCCCGGCGAGCTTAACGCGCGCAGAGAGAGCAGCAGTTTAAATTCCCGACGGCCTCCAAGCTGGGACAGGGTAAAGCCTCCAGCTTCAGGATGAGACACGGAGGCCTGGAGCAGGGTTTAGGCTGCGCTCCCCTTTGTGCTCGGTGCAAACAGGTCAACGCTCGGCAGATTCAGATGGTGTTGGTGTGGAAAAGAGCTGAATCACCGCGTCGTTCTACGGAGAGGGGGGGACACTGACCCTGGGCTTCAGCCGTGTAACTGTGTATTAACATCAGCTTAATCACCGGTTACTCACACAGGGGACGAACATCAGATTCCTCGGGGGCTTTAAACCAAGCGGCGCTTCTGAGCCCGACAATCAGAACTGTTTATGTGGAAATGAGGTTGTGCTGGTTTGTTTTTTTTTCTCTGAGTGGCTTGACCTGCATTTTCAAACTTGATTTCTACCCCTTCAGAATCGCCCTGTATTATTCTAATTACGCCTGATTAGGAATAAATCAAGTGACATCGTTTAGCTAACAGCGCGGGGGCGGGGGGGTGGGGGGTCTGTGTCTGGGTTTGGTCAGCAAACAAAAACCTCAGTTTGACTCTTGTTGAGCTTCATGTGCTGTTTCAGGATCTTGTGCTTTTAGCACATTTTCAGAGGAATGTTCTGAATCGAGCCTTAATATAAATATAATATAAATCCATCTGAGCTCAGTTCACTTCGTGAGGGCATAACGGGAGGCAAACAGCCCTACAACAAATCACTGCTGCCGTGATGGGTCCGCGGATGACAAACCAGTATCTGGTACCATTCACATTTCATGTATAATAGCTTGTCCAAACATTTCTGAAATTAGGTGCTTGTGAATAAAACGGACGCGATTCATGCAGAAATGTTGTCAACAGCATTTTAACCATCGCCCACAGCCTGAATACGTACAGATCGCAGCAGCAGCAGTGATTCATTCTGGAGGAAGCCAAACATTAAACGGACTGTAGGGCCTGGAGGTAGGTAATCACCCCCTCCCCCAACACACACACACACACACACACTTCACCCTAATCTAAGCAGCTTGACCCGACAGCCCGAGGCTGAGGTAAAACGTAATTCTAGCACGAGTCTCCTTTTCACCCTCATCACAGCGGGCGCGGCGCTGGGCCGCGATAGGTCTGGACCTCCTTCACCTCCGTCCAGTGAGTGATGGCGCTGACGCTCTCCCTTCTGTTCAGGCGGATGTGTTTTCTTTTCTTCTTTCTCACAGGACGGAGATCTTGTGAGTGACTGGGGTTTTTATTCTGAGAGACCTTGAGGCATTAAACTGAGTTATTATAATCTCACTGAAGCCTCACATTAAAAAAGCTGCTTCTTTCAAGCCGCTGCCGTACGTCTACTGCTGTTCCCCGAGTGACTGAAAAGTTTGTGCTCCACCAGCTGCTTTTAATAAACAGAGATCCTACAGGGAGCCTAAGTACTTGCCCAATTTTTGTTCTTTTGGAGAAAAGTTTGGAGCGAAAGATCTCACTCGCTCTTCAAAAACACCTGGAGAAGTTTGCTCCTCACAGCTGAGCCCACTTCCAGCATCCGTCGCCCTGGTTTCTGTTTGCATCTCCTTCTTTTTGTTCCTCTTAATTATTAACGACGCCCTTCGCTCTGTGACACGGCTCGTTCTGTCGGTTTCTCATTAACAGGAACAGACTGTAGGAATCGTTCTCCTTGAATGCCGAAGCTTTGCTGCAGAAAACGTCAGCGTTCAGTTCATTGCAGGAGTCACACGATGAGGAGTCGCGCTCTGATTTTCTGCTGCTTGGTTTGGAGTTGCGGCATCTTGTGGAAGCACCAGCTGTAATTAATCTGATTGAGCCGTCTCCTGTGCTGGTTGAGGTCTGGTAGACTTTTTGGTCCAGAAAGTTGGTGGCAGAACAAATACGTTAATTGAGACAAACTGGTGCAATTAGAGTGAACTTGCACTGGAAATAAATGGAGATTTCTTTCTTTCCTCTCTTTCGAGGCTCTGAAACAAAAAGTTACTTCTGCAGGAAGGTTTGGTGATATTTAAATATTATGTGATGCAAGTGCATTTAAATTTCACCCAGTTCATCACTTATCACGGTTCTGGGCGTGAGCGTCACCCTAGCTCTAAGGAGAGAGGGAGAGGCCACAGTTTACTTATGCTCGGGAAGCTGTCCCTCCAATGAAACGCGCTTAAACGTGTGACACTTACCACTTCAGAAGTCTCCACTAGGAGCTTACCAGCATGACTTGAAGGCAGCATAAGCCGTGCGACATGAAAGAGATCAGCTGTCTGGAAAGCTACCGCGTAAAACACATTTCTCTCACTGAGAGCTGTGATTCTGAAACGTGCCGTCTGCCATATCCTACACAGAAAGTTCAGGTTAGGAATGAGGCGGTTTCCCGCCCATGTGGTAGCTAAAACCCTCGAGTGTGAGCGCAGGGTTGGATCTTGAATGTAGCATGGTGTAAAACGGCTGCCAAACTTTGCCTTCATTTGGCTGTAGGAAGCACAGAGACGTCCGTCAAACTGATCCACGTTTCGTTGCTGGTCAGAAGTCTGCGTGCTACCTGGCTGCAGCGCGCCGAGATGCTAGCGCACACGCTGTTCACGAGAGCCGTGATTGATATGTTCTGCTCGTTCAGTTTGAAAACAGCTGAGAGGCGATCGTGGAGCCAAACTCGCCCTGTGTTTTGTTCTGCTCTGTGAGATTCACCAGTAGACTGAGGTGTGTTGTATTCCTGTTAGTCCGTCCCACGTGCTGCTGTGATGTTTCACTGAAAGCCACAAACGTCCACCTTGACGGTATCAGGAAAACTGTGATACACGTGAACACGTGAATAGGAAAGACGGTATGGGAACCGTTTCCATGGTAACGTATGCAATAGACACAAAGCGTTTACCGTATGAACAGAAATCCAAATAATGATATATTTGATATATTTGTGTATCTCGACTTCCCCTGAGTCTGGAGGGGCCCCAGATTCCTGGTCCTCTCGGGTCCTCTCGGGTCCTCCCGGGTCCTCCCGGGTCCTCTCGGGTCCTCTCGGGTCCTCCCGGGTCCTCTCGGGTCCTCTCGGGTCCTCTCGGGTCCTCCCGGGTCCTCTCTGACGTACTGGTGCCGTAACCCTCACTTTACCCATGGAAGAGGTTCTGTGTTCTGTCACTTCCCTTGGTGTCAGTGGGAGTTATTCCGTTTTAATCGCCAGTAAGCCGTTCCTCTGAGAAAGAAGTAGTCAGAGTATTGGCCTCTATCGATCCCCCCTCATGAAACTACTCCCTTCCTCTACACACCCGTTACCCGGGTTACCTCACCGTGACTGACAGGCCCCTGTGTCTCGCTGTGTCTGGAGACTGAAATATAATGAAGCCCTTTTTAGAGAATCACGCCATCCCTCCCTCCCTCTCCTCCCCCACCGCCCATGCACTGATATTATAAAGCACACCAATCTATCTCCACACAAATAAAACATACCGACGGCGTGTGGGCATAAGCGCATGTGTGAGTGCGCAAGTCCTCACTGGCTTATAGCTCCAACAATGAGGTGAGGAGAGTGAAGCTGGGGCTGTATATGAAATTCATGGGCTTGTTGTGGAGAAAATAATAACGGAGAAAGCTCTCACAGACCTGCACCCAGCTCCTATACGCCTAATACGCCTAAACACACGGTGTGTTTGTTTGCTCCTAAGGCTCCTGTGTGTGTGTGAGAATATATGGACTAGCACTAATGCATGTTCATTCGGCGGATCAGACGCATAATGAAGTAAATAACTCAGTAGGTGTTCGCGCTGGCCAGCTGTCACTGAGGGACAAATTGATTTCTATTGCTCTGCGGAATGACAGCGGGACGGATTTAGAGGCAAGACGGATGGAAGGAAAGATGAAGGAATGGATGGATGGCAGGTCGGAGGGGCCCATAGGTGAAGGCAGGCGGGGGGAGGTGGGGGTGGGGGGGTGAGGTGATTGAAGAGCCAAGGCCAGAGGGACAGTCCAGAGCAATCTGTACACGGGGCGAGTAATGCAGGGAGATGGATGAGCACGAGCAGGTCCTCTCAGCCTGTTCCTGAACGACGGACAACGTGCTCATACCTGCAGAGCAGCCGAGGAAAGAGTCACCACTCTGCTCGAGCGGATCCACCAGAAAGACGACTTTCCTGGTAGTGGTACAACACTTTTAGAGGCCTCTTGAGGGGAAACTGCCAGATACTTCACAGGAAGGAAAGGTTACCACAAAAATACTTCCTCCTCGTTTCTGTCATGTAAATCAGATCTTCAACTACCCGCGGGGTCGTGACGCCCCTCGGGTGGTGAACCACTGATTTAAACTCCAGCAGCCTCTGGGAGCAAAGAAGCACACGATGGTAATCGTGAATTGTTAGCTGAATTATTCAAAGCCTCTCTGAAACCTGCTGACTCGTGATTTCTACTGGAAACATAAAGGAAAATAGCCTTTTTCCTCTGGATCCATTTGATCTGCGCTGTGACCGTGTTTAAATGATCAGCACGTGCTGAATCTCAGACAAATACCTCCACATCAGGCCACTTGGCGTCTGAGCTGACGCAGAGTGATTCTGATTTTGTTTACAACATCATTACAGCAGGAGGAATTCATTTACTCCGTTTCCTCTGCAGGGCTAAACAGGCCTGCAGCCAGAGCTTACGCATTATTTATGTCACACAAATTCCCCTCAAATTGCATTTATGTGGCCTTTTTGCATTTCTTTGCCAGAAGAAGTTATCTGCCAGCGCTGTGATGGTTTAAATATATAATGTGCTCTTTTTTCCCAGGGTTGAGCAGTTTAAATAATTATGTCAGCATGCATTTGCAGTGGGTTTCATTAGATACAGTCTCAGCCTGAGTGATACTCCGTGAATATCTGACTGAACCGAACCAAATATTATAGCGAAGACTTGTTCCCAATCGGAACAGGGCGAAGTTTAACCGCCTTTAAATGAATTACACCTAAATCACACGGCGGCAGCTCGGCAAACCCCCGTTTGTGTCGTACAATCCATTCAGTTTAATTATGAGGACACGTATACGGCTGAGTGCTTCGCTCCATCTGCTCCTTCACTGAGAGAAACCTTGAATTACATAATTCTATTTTTTGGTTGCGGCTGAGACAAACGGAACAAAGCCTCGTGGACTCGTCAGTGTGGAGGCAGTTGCTGTTAGCAGTCAACAGATGGCAGAATGCAGCCAGATCATTTGTATGCAGCAGCGGACACACACACACACACACACACACACACACACACACACACACACACACACACACACACAGCAGGGGCCGGCAGAATACATCGTCAGGCTGCAGAGGACAGAAGGTTTCTCTGCTCTTCTGTGATTAATGGGCTGATTGAAGCTGGAGCCAAAATGGAGGGTGGGCCAGTTTGCAGCCCGCTAATGAGGTGATAATGGAGAGGTGGGCAGGCGGGTCTGCCACACAGCGAAATGGTGGAAGCGCCATGGGGCAGGTTTCAGAGGCAGGCTTTCTATTGGGCAGCCTCGTGTTGTTTCTCCGTGAAAGGTTTTGAATAGTGTTGGTGGAGGGAGGCGCGGGGCTGCTTACATCAATTTTCCACAATAAAATAGGAGGTTGTTTGGTTTGCCTGAAAGCAGAAATCATGTACTCAAGCTGTGAGAGCATTACACTGCAAATGTTCAGTGGGAAGAGGCAGAAGATGAAGAGATGAGGAAATGTTTTGGCTGTGACGGTGATTGCTGGATTGGTTGTCCCGCTGCACTTAGAGGAGGAGAGCTTCAAAGCGGGATCAGCCATCGTGCTGGTGTCAGTGGGAGGGCTGGGAGAGATGGTTAGGGCATGAGTCGCTGATGCCTGGTGCCTGGCCAAATGTACGTGTCACCTCTCACGGGGTTTGAAAGATGTTTGTCTGTAAAGTTAGAGGCCTGACAGCTCCCAGCTTCCTCTAATGCCTGGAGACGTCTCCACACGACACCCGTACGTCGGTGAGTTACTGTTCTCCCAACGTCGTGCATGTGGATTCAAACAATATGACGAACGGGTTCTGATGGCTCGTGTCCACCATACAAACAGAGCTGAGTTCGTAACAGTGCTGCAGCCGCGGCTCCATCACGCAGTTAATTGAGCTCATGCCTTTTTACAGCGTCTGTCAGTATTTTCTGTGACTTTTCTCCACAGTAACTTTAAAAATGGCTGCAGCCTACTTCAAAGATGCTCCCTTATCGCCCCAAACAGACGGGAGACGGTCTTTTGCGTCGTGTGTGTGTGTGTGTGTGTGTGTGTGTGTGTGGAGGGACGCGGCTCTGTTTATTTCTCTCCAACTTATCCACGTTTGAAACATTTCTGCTTTTACAAAACCTCACGGCGTCACTGTTTCTGTGGAGGGGACAACAAAGTAAATGACAGCATCCATCTGGAGACTTAACCCACCCCACCATCAGTCCCCAGTCCCCGAGGTCGCTGTAAACCTTGGTTCATGTGCAGTTACCAGCCTCCTGCACCTTTGCTTCTGGTGTAATATACCAGATGCATCATGCTAAGTGTGAGTGAGGTAAAACACGTGATGCTCGGCAGTGCTGAGGCATCTAACGTTTAACCCTTAATGTGACAGCATCTCAATTTGTCTTTTGAATGTTTTAATCGTCTTGTAGCCGTCAACACTTTCAACACTATGAATATCTCTATTCTATCAACACAAACCTTAATTACAAGATGTGTTAACTCTCATTAAAATCTCCTCTGTTTAGGGACTGATTCATATACTTGGTTATTTGATTGAACTTATGCAGATATTTTGCATTTGTAGGACTTTTTCCAGCCACAGAACGTGTTTGTCTCATGAGAAATGAGCTAAATGTCTGTTAAGGACATTTTTGTTATATGTAATGGTTGATGTGAGGGATTTTCCTTTGAGTAGGGCTCTATACGTCCATAGAGAACCAAACCCTGTGGGACGCGGTTCCACTTCTTAGGCCACAATTGTGTTTTTGACACATTGACTTATTCAACATTTCACTGATTCTTTTCAGAAATAACAGAAAAGCATTTTTGGCTAAGAGTTAGAAATTTAAAGCTCTTATGATTCTCAGTGCTGTAGCTGCTCTGACTACATGAATGGCTGTTCACTGAAATGAGTCAGCGGAGGGAGAGGTAATACAATAAGAATAAAAACCTTGAAGTTTAAAGAGCAAAATATGTTTCAGACACAGTAGATGTATTCGAACAGCGTCGTATTAGTATCCTGTCAGATAATTGTTAATATTTCCCAATAAAATGTCCTGAAGTAAGAGTTAGGTGCAGCATCAGATGGAGGAACTGCAGCGTTTCATCCCTTCGCTCTGACTGTATTTGTCTTAATGTGCCACATAAAAAACTAAACCTGGGGCTTGGTTTCGGGGTCCGGTGTTAAAGGTGCAGGATGTGGGATCCGGGAAATCAGCCACATAAATGAGCAGCGTGTATCATGAGCCTGCAGCTCAGGTGTTTCCACTGTGACCCTTAAACCCCGCCACCTCCGGGTTGGGAGGACTGAGTATTACGGCTCAAGTCCTCTTGGTGACGCTCTGCTGACATCACTCTGCTATTCCCCGCTCTGCTCTCTGCATCTCTCTCTCTCACACACGGAGCTCCACCGACTCCTGCGCACTCACTCACTCTCTCATTCCGCACTTCTCATTTCGCTCCGCTCGCTCGCCGTGTTCGCCGCCGCGGGCCCCCGAACACGCCGCGGCCCCGCGCAGGACTTGGACTCCTACAGGCACAGACGCACACCGCGGGAAGGAGGAGGAGAAGGAGAAGCCGGGCGGTCTGACCTCAACTCCAAGTTTGTCGCGCGGTCCCAGGAGGAATAATTCGGAGCCGGTTCGCCCCAGACAGCGCGGTTGTGGATATTTACCGTCCACCGCGTCTCCTGTCGGGAAGAATGGCCAGAGATTACGCAGCGCGCTGTCCGGGCTTTCTGCTGGCGGTGGCAGTGATTCTCCTCGCAGCCAGAGGTAAGAAAAACTACCTGGGCCGGGTTTAATAACGGTCCCCGTGCGTGTGTGTGTGTGTGTGTGTGTGTGTGTGTGTGTGTGTGTGTGTGCGTGCGCGCGCGCGCGTCCTGCATGTGGGCAGCCCTCGGCACCTCCAGCCGCAGCGCCCGCTCTCTGTCTCGCGCCTCCGTCTCCTCTCCGGCTGCTGCTGCTGCTGCCGCCGCTCAGGAGACTGAGACCTGTTGAAAAAGTTTAGTGTCGAAGCCCTGTTCCCGAGCCGTGTTCAGAGGGAAACGCGAGGCGTGGCGCCGCTGCTTTGGAGGTTTTGTCCTAATTCCTCGCAGCTTCAGACGGCAGGTGACTGTTCAGGAAACCTAATCCTCTCTGAGCTTCTGCAAGCGCAGTCAACACGGCTGACCTGCAATCTGTGTTTACCTGCTGGACAACGATGCGTGATCACAGAGCTTCAGAGTAATGGCACCAACACATTGTGCATTGTGCAGAGCAACAGGACGGACATGTACACGCAGTCCTGGTAGGAAGGGAGAATTTCCGGGCCCTGTGAACAATGAGTGCTACTTTGTCAAGAGCCTCAAATATGAAAACCCATAGAGGAGATGCAAATAGCGTGAGATGTGATGTATTAGGATGGGGATATGTTTGAAGTTGAATAATATACCATCATATATCACAACAGTGCAGACATAACCTGGCACCAGGCTGCTCGCGGCACAGTACCTCTACTGTAAACTTTGTGTGAGTCAGATGATGCAAACACAATGCAACAAACCGGATGGTGAATCTTTAGGAGATAAAACACGTCGACAGTGATGAGAAACATGCGTGTGAAGAATCCCCGCGTCAGCACGAGACTACTTCAGACTCACTGAGCGATGCAGATACGTGATGGGAAGATGCCACCGCGAGCGAAGCGGAGCGTCAATAAACCTGCACGTTATCACCATAGCAACACTTTACGTCCCCGCACAAACACTGGGGCGACAGATAAACTGCGCAGATGAGACGCGGCCAACAAACTAGTTTCACTTTTATCCAACTGGGCCTGGCTACAAACTCCCAGCAGCAGACAGCCAGGCTGCAGAGATCGGCAGGAAAACGTGTGAGCTCGCTCTGCCAGCATGAATCTGTCAGCCTGTTGTTTCCACCTGGGTGTAACTAGTATCATCTGTCAGAGCTGTCGAGTACTCACCCAGGGACAGGACGGGTCATTATGGAGCCTGGAGATGTGCTGTCTGGTGCGCTGACGCACCTTGGAGATCAAAGCAGCGAGGGGGGGGCGGATCATTTCACGGAGCCATGTTTTGCATTTTGCTGGAGCATCTGTTGCGTAATAGGTGACGACGTGAAGGAGGAAGACTTTGCTTCGTAATGACATTCTTTCCCCACATGCCTGTGTGGAGGAGGAACAGGACCCCCCCCCCCCCAGTGCGCAGCAGGTTGGTGCGGGCAGGACTCCCGCTCAGCTGGGACTCTGCTGAGGTGTCCTACTGTCATGGCACCGTCCCCGCAGGTCAGGGGACATGTTGGAGGGTGGAAGGCTCCAAACTCACACGAGTTTGTCCTTTTCTTTTTGAAGGCAGCCGTTCCACGTGTGGAGAGATGATCTTATCAGATCTGAATTATGTGGAAAACAAATGGCTGCTCTGAAGAAGATCAATGCATATTTCACCATAACGTTAACCTTCAGTGAAACAGAGGATTTCATTCTGCTGCAATGATAATTAAGTCACTTCAGGTGCCCCCCCCCCCCCCCCTGCTCATCTCTAAAGGCCCGAGCCGGTGCTGAAATGTCAATGATGATGAGTCCCCTCGACGGCTCGGTGGAGACGCAGGGCTGATTAGCTTATCACTTGGAGAGCAGGCGGCCGATGATTATCGGCCTCCGAGCAGCGCAGCCTGATTATCGAGAGGTGTTATTAATGACTCATCAGCTGTTTGTGGCTCCTGCATGGATCTGGGATGGCTTCCTGTTGTTTAGGAGCCGGTGCACAGAGTCACTGACCTGCTTCAATTTCCCGCCATATAACAATCATTTGCATGGCAGCTGATGCATTTTACAGAATCCAGAGAAAATCCAAGTTCACGATGAGTTATGCAGCACAAACAGGTTTGTAGGAAACAGGAGTTGAAGACATTAATCTGTGAGCCGCCCAGGACCAGCAGTTGGGTGCTTTTGGCCTCAGGGACCGGGGAACAATTATTTTAATTTCTTTCCCTCTTGCAGGATGCTTTAGCTGATTAATTATTGGAACAAGCCTCGAGGCTGAAAACCTCCCACTATGACAAAAAGGCAAAGAGCAGTTTGAACAAACATGCTGATAAAGTCGTGATGAACAGATTTTCTCAGTTTGTCTATTTTAACCTCACACTGGCGCCGAGCCCTTTCAGACGCAGATCCCGCTAGGGCTGATGTCAAGGAGCACGTCTAGTGAGAGGCGTCGTCGCCGCCTTGACAGATGACCAAAGGTAAAATGTCAGCGACGGAGCCGAGCGGCTGGATGCTGTGCAGGAGACGAGGCTCCTCCTCTTTCTTCTGTGGGTTTATAAGATGCACTGTCAAAAAGTTAAAATTCACACAGTACAAAAAAAAAGAGGCGCGGTGAACTCAGCAGTGCTGGATGTGATGTTTATTTAATGAAGCCCTGAACAGTGGTTCGGCCTCTTTATCCGAGAGCCACCGCATTACAAAAACAAGCTGCTGTCATGTCGGGGGCCTAACACGAGCTGCTCTGGGTCCTGACCCGCAGTTTAAAGCCCATTGGCCCCGAACTCAAATGTCAATGACTCTTCTCTGGCGAGGCGAGGGGTGATAATCATCCCCCGGAGAACGGAGCGCTGATGTTCATTGAGAGCTCATTAATGACTCGCACCAGCACGAGCTGCATAGTGATGCTGGGAGCTGCTGGCGTTAAGGCCAATGTGTTTGTCATTGTCTGGGCTGTCATGTGTGGCGCTGGTTCTCGCCCAGAAAAGCACAAGTAGCAGGTCCTGATGCTGCGAGAGGCCAGCGTTTCCTCCTGATTACTCGTGCACAGTGTTGGTCTGCTGCTCGCCCTGCGGGTTTCCTCATTGATCCAGCATTAAAATGTTAATGTCCTCCCACAATTCTTTGTGGGCTGATGACTGACGGACCCGGAACTTCTGCGAGATGCTCGCAGATTGTTGTTGGTCTCGTCGCTTGGATGCAGTTCTCCTTAAAATTCCCACGGCAGCACTCACGACCAGGGGGTGGAGGTTGGTTGTAGGTCACTCTCAGAGCCGGTTGTCATGGTTTCGCACAGTTTTTCATCTCTTTGTTGTGTGGACCTTTTAAACGCGGCTTGTTGTTATTAGGGGAAGAGGGAGGACTATGGATCGCTGTAACAATCAGCCTGGTTTGCTGTGAGTCCGGGAAGCAGGTTTTAATTCATCACTCCGTCTGCCAGGACTCAGCCAGCATGTGTCTGCACTGGGTCAGCAGTTTATTTCCTCCTCACTCCGCTCCCAAAGAAACCCGTTACTAAGCAAATTCCAGATGGCATTTCTAGAAATAAAGCGCATCATGGCGAACACCTTGGCACCTCCCGGTGGGCGAGCAGGTGTCAGTGGAAGTAGGGATTACGGAGCGGCGGCGTGAATCACAATGGAGCTGATCCCAGGGTGATTTTCTGCTTTCAGGGTCCAGTCAGCCTCCAGCGCATCATGAATGGCTTCGCAGACCACACAGAGGAGCACAGGTTGTGGCCCAGGCGCACACACACACAACGATCAATGAGGCCACCCTGCCTGCTTTGACTTTTCCTGCTATGCAGAGTAAAGGAAACTTCCAGCCAGCGCTTCATACCCAGCCCGTCTTTCATTTCCCTCGTCTTTTATTCACACTTTCTCTCCCCCGGTCTTATGCTCCTGCCCTCTCTTTTGCTGCCATTCTTTTGCTCACGACCCTATTTCCAGGCAGCCTGGCTGACTGCCGCTCCGCGGCGGCTCCCAAGTGGGGGCCCTTTTGTTGCAACAGCTTTTGCTGGAATTAAAAAGGGTGCCAGTAAAACCCCCTCTCTCGCTCTCTCTCTCTCTCTCTCGCTCGCTCGCTCTCAGTTCTTCTATGCTTCATTGTTTAGATAGAGAAAGAGTTGGGGGGGGGGGGGTTCAGAAGTGAGAATGTTTAGATAAGTATCCCTGTGTTGTCTCCTCTGCTCTGAGCTCCTCGGCGTCTGTCCTCCTGCTCCGTCACCGCTTCCTCTCCAGACACAGTCGACCGGTGACCAAATGGAACTGGTCTCTGGGATTGCGCTCGAGTGCAGCGGCGGCTCAGACTGCTGCTCTGTGACATTTCCTGTTGTACCCATGTGGGCAATTAATAACGGCAGTAACACTGTTTGCTTCATTTCACTGAAGAGCCTGTGGCCTGGGATTCCTCCCACAGAGGGAATTCAAGGAGATCGTCTCATGCTAATTCGTTTGTGTGTTTAATAAGAGGCACTAGTGCAAACTGTAGGGAAAACAGGCAGAACCCGGAGGATGGATAACACCAGCGATTTAGTAAGATGCTGTCACCAAACCAAAAACAAAGCAGCGTCTCCCGAAATCAAATGGTGACAGAGGAGCTTCATGTATCTCATGTAGTCTGTGGCAGACGTGAGAATGTGAAAGTGTCCTCGTGGTGTCTGCTTCAACAAGTGCCATGATCTTTATCGTGCCTGTTTTTATCTTTTCATTAAAACAACACTCAGACGTAGCGCGAGGCCAAAGTTGAAACGTATTCACATTTACCACACGGAAAGTCCCCGCTCTGCCATTTTCATTCATTAACTGCTGTGACCTTATACTTAACACCGCTCGCTGACGCCCTTCGGGTGAATACCTCCAAGTTTCAGAACTGGTCACTTCCTGTGTTGTGTTCATGCGGATACATATTTAAAAGAGCAGAGTCAGTATTACTCTCCCCAGACCGCCTCCCTTTACAAACCTTTAGTAGCTGATATGAAAATAAGTAATTTATAGGAAGCTATAACATCTTCCTGTTCTCTGTTGACAGCTGGTGGGCCTGCTCTTTGACCCTCTTTGCCTCTAAAAGAATATCTTATTTTGATTTCCTAACCATCAGGGAGTACAGTGGGTGGTGTACATTAAACCCAGCGCCTCACTGAAGTCATGCAAATGAAACTGGGAAAGAAGAGAACATCGATTTCTCCGCTCTGCAAACCATGAGTAACTGTCCCGCGCTGTGTAGCAACAAGTTGTAGAGGTCAGCAGCTGGAGAGCGAGCGAGGGAGAGGGAGGCTGTGTCTGTATTGATGAAATGTTAAAAGGAAACGGGGCTAAAGATGAGCATGTTGTCTGGCTCCCCTCTCGCCTCTGCTGATGTCTGTTGCCTGAGCGGTTCACAGTGAGCGTGCACGCGCGCGGTGCTGATGGTGGCGGCGTCTCGTTCCGCCGCGCTCGCTCCCATTTGCATAACGCACAACAACGCCCCCCCCCCCGGACATCACAGGAGAACAGTGGTGTCATTTAGAGTTACAGCCCATTTACGGCCTCCGTCGAGTTTCCACCAATCATTGCACAAAGCATGTCACATGTAATTATTATGATTTTTTGTCACTTTCTTTTAATTTACAGGCTCTGCGGTTATTTGAAACCTGGCCTGAAATGAACGGCTGTCCTGGCAGACAAAGCCGCCACACACGGATGTGACAATTAAGTTTGTCAGGCTGCGTGTTTTCCAGGGATTATTTCCTGGCAGAGACTTCCGTGTCTTCCTGTGGGTGTCAGGTGACTGACGGGAAGTAGACTGGTGGAAAAGGCTTTCTACTTTCACATTAACAAAGGCAAACGGAGCCCTGTCAGTCTGCTGGAGCGTTCTCTGGTCCAGCGAGAGGTCACCGAATGTGTGGGCTGATATGAAACATGGATTTCTTTTAAAGATTCATAAATTACAAGAAAATGGACAAACTTTGACACAACCTTTAGTCTTTGTACTTGAGGAGGATGAGTGGCAGCTCCGCCGTCCTCACATATTAACCCCAGTTCATCTTGTTTGTGCTTGTATTTCATTGAAATATTAATTTCTTTGACTGTGCTGGTGTGACTGGTTTTCTGGTTCCAGACATGAACATCACCGACCAATGAAACCATCTGCATCTGACTGGATTCTTTTTGTCGAACCCATAAAAAGGGGAACTCCTCTCTGTTTTGATGCTGGTTGATGCTGAAGACTGAAAGTGAAAATCTGGGGGGCGTGGCTTTAAAGGAGGCGATCTCATGAACCTTTTTTAAATCTCTTCCATCCCGTCATGGGTCTGACAGCATAACAGGAGAGCAGTATCATTTTAACTGCCTGCTCCTCACAGCAGCATCTTCTAGCTGCAAACTTTCACACTCGAGTCATTTGAGAGTTTGATGCCAGTTTTCTGTTGTGTGCTTCATCCTCTTCCTCTGCAGCCCGTACATTTCCAAAAGTTAGTCCAAACGCTCTATAGACACAGATGGACAGACAGGTTGCCCCCCCCCTCGCTCCCATCTTCCTGGCGTCCGCTGCTAAACCTGATTAATTGCTTTTGCGTCCTTCACTAATGCAGCTGTTGATTGAGAGATTCGCCGTGACAGCTGCAGCATGATGCTTTGTCTGTCTCACTTTCTTCTCTGTGTTGACACCACATCACCCCCCCCCCTAAAGCACTCCTGACTTACACATGTCTAATCTTCCTCTGACATGGAGCCGTTCAGTATTCCAGACAGATCTGGTTTCATGGACAACTTCTTTAATATTGGATCATTGTTGAATTATTTCTCATATCACCTGGTGCTTTCTTTGCTTCTCCTCCTTCCTGATGCACACACCTACCTGTCGGTTGGCCGCGAGCATCTCTGGCTGTTTCTTTTCAATTCCAAGTCCTCCTCAATTAGAGCAAAACAGATTAGCGAGGCTGCTGCTCGCTGAACATCTGTCGTCTTTGCGGTTGTCCGTGCGAGGTCCGGCAGAAAATGTCACCAAACAGAAGTCGGTGTTTGATTGTGTTGTGTTTTGGGTGATTAGAATGATTCAGACTCTTGGAATGAACCTCAGCAGTGTAATCATGAGCAATTTATCAATAATGATGATGTCCAGTATGCAATGTGTTGGGCTGGAAAACGAGTGTGTGTGTGTGTGTGTGTGACAGGCTCCCTCTGCTAGCTGTAGTGACAGAGCAACTGTGTGATGGGTGAGAGATGTGAGCCACTGTGACAGACAGTCACAGATCTGCAGACAAGCGCACATACGCTCGCCTTACTACAGCTGTGAGGACTCAACAAGGCCTTCCGCAGACGCCACGCCCACATTAAAGGACTACAGTCCTCAGCGGAGCCTGAAGGTGGCTTCTCTCCTCTCCTCTCTGCTCTGCTCTGCTCTACTCTGCTCTACTCTACTCTACTCTACTCTACTCTGCTCTCCTCTCTGCTATCCTCTCTCCTCTCCTCTCCTCTCCTCTCCTCTACTCTACTCTACTCTACTCTACTCTACTCTACTCTACTCTACTCTACTCTACTTCATCGTCAGGGGGCATGGGAGTTAAATAGCTCAAACAAAAGCCCAAAAAAAAGTCATTAATGACATTTCGTTCTCTTCAGTCGCCTTAAAAAACGTATTTGCAGATGACAGTCGTCATAGCGCTGCTGCACTTTTGCTCCACCCTCGGGAGGAAGCATTTGAAAAGATTATATTTCAGCGACTTCTCAGTTGAAAATAATGAGGAATGATCCGGGTGGAAGTTAGACGACGTCACTATGTCAAGGACTTAAGGTTATCACATTTAATAGCGCACAAACTTACCTTAATTAAAAAAAAGAAGAAGAACTAAAGGGCTCAGGGGAAAAAGTGGGGTTGATAAATAATCAACGGGCTCGGAACAGAAGCGGCCAACAAAAGGAGCAGCCATCCGTCCATCTTCTAAACCTCTTACACTGTTCAGAGCTGCTGCAGCTGGAGCCTGTCCCAGCATGCACGGAGTGAGCGGGTCCTCGGGGCGTAGCCTGTGTCTGTTAAAGGGCTTAAAAGTGGAATGGGAAATGCAAAGTGAAGAGCATCCATATTTCACTCTTAGGGGCACAGTTGATGTTTAATCTCATTATAACTAATGTTTGTTATCGGGCGAAACTGGTGCGTCAGGACTGAGGGGAATATAAATATGCTCTAATTTCTACTTCCTGCCTGCTCCCACGGTGTAATCGATGTGTAGGTGAATGACACACACACACACACCTCTCTCTTTTGTGCTTACCTCAGAAAACTCCATTAACTCAGCGGTCGGGCTCTGAGACTAGAAAATGTGCCGTGCACTTGGGTCTCTGACCTGCATCCTTATTCCAGAGTCGATTTCCGGGCGTTGCGGTTTTTGGAAATGTGTGGATGAGTTCTTAATCCCCGGGGATGCCTCTGAGGACGGATGCGAGATGCTTCAGCTGTTCTCGTTTCCCGTTGCGTGAGCATCCTGGCGGGCGGCGGACCGGCTGCCCAGTGAGCTGGCTGGACCGAGAGGAAAGGGTGCTAATGAGACGTGTGCGCTCTCCTCCTCCCAGCACGCTGCTTCTCTTGACTCTGTGGGTGTCTGAGCTACAAACGTCGAGGTTTCTGACTGCTAATGCACAAAGTGACTGTGTCTGAACTGAGAAGTTAAATAGATTTGGACTTGAATCAGGCCTCTTTTCAGTATGAAAGGCGGCGTGAAGGGGGACGTGTTAATGAGCTGGTTTAGAGCATCACTCGCTCCTCGCTGTCAACAGCAGCGTGAATCTCTGGCCAAAGAGGCGCAGGCTGGAACAGGGGAGAGTTAGGGAAGATGATTAAAGCCATCATATATCATATTGACTCATTAAAGCTTCCTGATTGGTCACAGATTCAGTGACGGAAACGACTAGTTAACTTTCACAGCATCTGTGTTTGCTCCCAGCTCAAGTCTGTGCTCTCTGCAGCTCACTCTGGGAAGCAGGAGGTTAATTGTCCCTCTGCAGGTTTCCTACTGTGCTGAAATAAATGGGGAGCAGGCAGAGATGGAGATTCACAGGATCCTTATCACGCATAGGGTTCGATTTATAGTTTCAACGCGTAAGCATGTCCATCGGACACCTTTCCTGCATTTCACCTCAGATTTGCAGCAGTGCGATCATCTCTGTGATGTTTTAAACGCGCGGCGCTGAGCTCCAGGTCTCCAGTGGATCTCACCAGACTGACGTGCGCGGTCACATCACCGAGCACATCATTGCTCCATTACAGCTCAGTTGGTTTGAGATGATAGTGAGCGTTATGTAATTGCCTGTTAGAACTAAATACGCAGTAGGCATGATGGGTTAAATGCCAATTAGCACAGTGTGTGTGGGTCTGGACGCAGCCAGGCGGTGCAGTGGGAGAACCTGACGCAGACCGGGGCTTTGGGCTGACTCCGTGCTTCACTCTGACGACATGCTGCTGCTTCTATTCCTGGTTTGTTTTTCTCATGTTGTGCTGGGATGCTGAGGTCAGCGCTGCCCCGTGACAGCTCTCACACTCTGTGAGTGACGGAGAGAGGAGTGCGAGGGCTCCAGCGTCCCACCGTCCCGTCTTCTCGCGCTCACCTCGCTCCTGCTCTTCTGTTGTTTTGCTTTCATGTGCTGCTGGTGGTTCGTTTTTATTTTTAATGACGGCCAGTCATACACGTGGACGACCCTTCACACACGCCCCTGCACATGACACTGGCCCTTGAGCATATTGATTCTCCGCCCTGCAAACATGAAGTAATTGCTACGCACACAGTCACTCACAGCCGCGTGGAGCCGCTCCGTGGCAGCCCCGTGACAGCTATCCAGTCTCTTCTTGCAGAAAACAGATAAAAGCAGTTTCTTAGTCTTTTCCCATGTCATCTCTCTCAACTCCTGTCTCTTTTTCTTCCCTCTATCTCCCTCCTCTCTGCCGCCAGTGAAGTGTGGAGCTGTTGGCAGGGTGTGTGCGCCTCAGTGTCTGTCTGCATGAACATGTGTATCGCTGCATGTGTTTGCATGCAAGCTGAGCATCTCCTCTTTATGTCTCCTCCTGGTATGTGGATGATGGAGTGAGGTGGAGTGGCGGAGCAGACTCCTGACTAAAGCCTCACATGTACCTGCTGAAGGTCTGATCTGTAGCAGCGCTGCATATCTCTGAGTTGTGTTACTACTGTACTACTGCAGTGCAGTGGAAGGAATGGGAACCTGGAAACAACCACACGCACGCACGTGTGTGCTCTGCGGTTGCTAACGTGTCTGCGCGCCAAACATGCTGGGGGCGTGGCTTCCTGGTCTTACAGCGATCGTCGTGATGATTAGCCTGTAACTGGGGCCTGTCCAGCCCCCCTTCCTCGTCTATTTTTGCCTCTCGCTGTGGCATCATTTTCCACAAAGTCATAAATTCCATTAAAAAAACAACCCCAGAGCAGACGTGGCCACAGCTCATCTTCCTCTTCTTTGTCTTATTCAGCTGGTTGATTGTCAGCATTACCACAGCTGCATCACCGTCTCTGAGACGTGTCAGCCCTCCCACCTCTGGAATCATCCACTTAGTGTAACACACACCACAAGGAAGGCCTTGTTTTCTAATATACGACCGCAGATGGATTAATTATGAGTTTTAATCTGCCTGTTATTATCAGTGGAGCACGCACACACACGCACACACACACACACACACACACACACAGTGCTAATTAAATGAGATGAGACTGTGCATGTCATCTCATTTCCAGCATCAGCGTTGTTTGACCTCCAGGAGACTGCCATGATTTGTTGGGCTGATCATCAGAACAGAAACCGGACTGGCATCGCCACATGTAGCACATCGAGATGATTTAAACCCTCGTCCGTGTCACGAGGAGAAAGGAGCTCGGAGCCGATCTGAGCGGGTCGGTGGGAATGAGGCCCCCAGACTGACGGTGGTGTTCAGCACGAATTAGCTCGGTGCCATTATTACAGCGAGGCAGGACAAAGAGGAGAATGTGAACAAGAATGGGACAGACAGCAGCTGGTAACTAATCCAAAACATAATTGTGTGTTATTAAAAAGCTCACACTCGCAGTGAGATTAAAGCCAGAGCTGCAAGTCAGTTTTGATTAGTGAGAAGTGTGAGTAATTAAGTCTGACTCCGAAACGCACACAGGAACAGATGTGAACATATGGGCGCGCGCACACACACACACGCACACACGCACACACGCACACGCACGTGTAGACATGACCACACACACACACACACACACTGGAATGCATTTGGGCCATTACTTTAATTCGTGAGAAGATTTGCACTCTACGTGTAAATGCATGCATGTGTGATATCATAGCTGCGGTTTCCTGAGTGTGTGTGTGTGTGTGTGTGAGAAACTGGGTCATTGCTGGCTGCGCCGACAGGAGGTAATCTGTTTTCCACCTGAGATCTGAGAATGTTTCTCTGCTTTTACATTAAGGCTCCTGTTTCACTCCTTCGTCACTTCAGTCTCCGCGTCTTCTTGGAGGTGTGGACACGAATGAGATCATGTTATTTGGGTTATTTATCTCCTCAGCAGTTTCACATTCAGCCTGGCGACTAACGCTACGCTGTCCGTCTGTCCTTCGTCGGACCACAGGTTCGTCCCTCTGCGGGCCTGGCTTGTGTTTGTGCTGGGGGTAGGGGGGGGTCTCGTCTGATAACTCCAGGTCTTATCTCGCATCGGTGCAGGTTAGCGCTGCCCCGTCGCTGCATTCAGACATTCCATCACCTTATATAGGCAGCAGAGCACAACACCAGTTACTGACAGGTTGCAGGCTCGTGCAGCGTCCCCTCAGCTCCTCTCCGGCTCGGCCTCTCCCCTCCTCGTCATGTCATTTAATCTTCTCCTCCTTGTTCTTTTTCTGCTTTTATGTGCCATTCATCACCCCTCTCTCTCTCCTCAGCTCATCTTCAGCCTCTCTCCCTCCTGTCGTCCCACTTGGCATGCGTCTCTCTGCTCTTCCTCTTTGTCATTCTTCTCCCGTGCTTTCGCCTTATCTCCCCATCATTGCCCTCCTCTCTTTTATTTACTGCTCATCACCTGTGTTGCTCCTCAATGCCAGTCGTGCTCCTTCGTCGTGTCATACTGTCATTTCCATCCTCTCATACCCCCTCCTCCTCTGATTGTAATCAGCCTGTTGTCTTTTATCTCCTGTTAGAAAAACTTGGCATTGATTGAACATTTCCTCCCACTGAAAACAGTCGCAGGAAAACTAACGTTGCTGTTTGCACTTTCCTGGTTTTCTGCATAAATTGGTCATGAAATCTCAACAAACACAGTTTCTAAGCTAATAAAACGCAGCTGTGACCTTTCATGTCTTCTCTTGAACACGCACAGAGTGAAACAGCGTTTTAAACTCTGATAGAAAAGCCTCACGCCGCCCGGCTTCTTCTACAGCTCCAGCTTCGCCCACAGCCGCGCCAACGTTATCCTGCAGGATACGTGGATCAACTTCCCCCTCCGCGGCTGTCGGGGTGATTCCCTCACGTCACACCACGCGCGGTGCTGTGTGAATATGTGAACTCTGCAACTCGTTCCAGCTTCACGTAAATCAAAGTCTGATGATTGTAGATCTGTGAGGTATCGATATAACTCCGTTCTTCTTCCATTGACTGGACTCCAGGTCCTTTAATGTCAGTATGAGGGACCAAAAGGACTCAAACGTCACCTGACTCCGAGCAGAAAACCACGCTGATGGATGTTACCTGTTGCTCTGCTCACATCTTTTCGTACTGTGAATATTTACCTCGTGTTTCTGGAACCAGCGGCCTCTCGTGGACTAAACGCCGCCTGCGTGCACACACTCGTTACTCTGCAGGGGTTTGGCTGCCATTGATCGGCGGCGGTGGTTGATATTCGCCACCACGCCAGCAGCCGCGATGTAGTCGCTGTAGCTTATTGGCAGGGGTGGGGGGGGTCAGGCGGGCAGACCGGCTGTGAAACATGCTGAAAATGACCCAGGCCAACAGAAGAAAAGGAAAAATGAGAACAATATAAATGGAAGGAGAATGAATCTCCTGCTCTGCTGGAAGAAAGGCTTAGCGGGAATGATTACCGGTGAAAGCTAAATTGGCAATCTGCCCTTTCTTGTCTCTCCGTGGCTCCGGTTTTCATGCCCAATCTTCTTTTTCCTGTCGCTCCGCTTTCTCTCTCTCTCTCTCCACTGTCTCAATCTGTGTCTCTTCATCACTATTTCTGCATGGTTCTCCTCGCTCCTCCTTTGTCTTTCTTCATCAGTCCCGTCTCTGACTCACTCGTCTCTGAGAACGCGTCCTCTGCAGCATCTCTTCGGGTCTGTTTGGTCCACATTCAGCTGGTTGCGGAGCGGGGCAGAGCACTTTGCTGTGGGGGAGGAACACGATGACATGCTCGTCTAACTAAACGGAGGCAGGATAATAAGATCTGAATCACACAAAGGCACAAACCACTGCACACGCTGTGTGTGCGGCTCCAGATTCAATAATGTTGCTTTGGAACATTTATATTTATTGCACAATATGAAATCCACGGTTGCTATAGCGTCCAGCGTTCTTTGTCTTCACGATGCTCATTTAGAAGTGTGTGTGTGTGTGTGGTAAATGAAAAGGAAACCGATGCATTTATGGGTTTGGCTGTATTAAACACAGCATCGGTGACCGGAGACGTGGCTGTTTTACTCTGACACATTATGACTGTTGTTTGAGCTCATTGAGCTCAGAGCTGCAGCGTTTCGTCTGTAGCTCTGGTCTCTTCTGTGTTTCATCCTCCTTTCTTTCCCTCTCACGGCCTAACGGCTTCTAAACCACGCTATAGATCTCCCCCTCTCCCTCTCTCACACCTCTCTTACCCCTCTCTCCAGTGTGTCTCCTGTTTTCCTTTCACAGGTGTCTCTGTGAACTTACTCCGTCTCCGGCGGCGTGGGGCAGGTTGGGTCATGTTTCTCTTAGTGCTTGTCTGTAACTGAGCCCTTTGGCCTCTCGCCTCACACCTCTGTCTCTCCCCTTTCGTGCGCCTCGCTGCATCGCTGATGTGTGTCCGGCCTCTTGCTGCTTCCTACTTGATAACTGTTTGCTCTCTTGCTTTTGTTTAATCTCCGTTCTCACTCCTCCTGAACGAGTTTTTCAGGCGGCGTGTCTCACTGTGTGCAGACCAGATCGTTTTTCATATCAGGGAAGAAATGTTGTGACAGACCTGTGGTTTTACTTTCACTTTAGAAGACGCTGATTTCATTTGGTATTTCCCGTGCAGCCCTCTCTGGTTATGAAGGCGTCTGAAGTCATGTGTGATGACTAAACATGTCATGTTATCTGTTTCACCGTATGATTCATCTCACTCTCCTTCTGACTTATCGCTGAGCCGGTTAAAGGTGTCAGAGCTCACGGTGGTTTCCTCACGTCTTGTTTTAGCCCACTGATCTAAAGATGTGGCTTTACATCGTTTTACAGCGGCACCGACAGCAAATAGCCTCATGTGAGCGACTGCAGCTCAACAACTTTTGGCAGGTTTACTCCCTAAATAATTTCTCTGCTGCTCAGTAGTAGTTTGAGCACTGCCTGCTTTATTGGCCATTTCTGCAGCGACTGCGTGACATAAATAACTGTTTTCACCTGGCTCAAAGTCACCCGCAGCTTTCAGCGCGAGCCTGGATTTGGTTTGGTGAAACCTGCGGATGTCGTGACTGTGTAGAAGTGTTGCTGCCTGCACTGAACTTTATTTTCTGTCGTCGGGGGTGTGGGTGTGTGCGGAAGTGCTAAAGGTGAATTTGAGTCACTTTTTGATGTGATGTGTGTCATTAGAGAACATCACAGGGCGACTGTGCTGCTTCTGCTTCTCCCGTTATTCATCCGCCTGTCTCTCCTCCTCCTCCTGCCCCTCCGTCGGCTTGATTAAGTTCCTGTTCTCTCGCCTCCATTTCCTCGCCAGCGCTCCCTGATTTATTCTCTGTTCGTCTTGCACCATTTTGTGCTGTGTGAGTCTGCTCCTCCATCACCTTTTTTCTCCTTCCCTTCAGCCAACGCGTGACTCCGTGCGCGCACACGCAGGCCCGTCCACACGCAGGCCCGTCCACACGCACGCCGTCCACACGCAGGCCCGTCCACACGCAGGCCCGTCCACACGCAGGCCCGTCCACACGCAGGCCCGTCCACACGCAGGCCCACAAACTACTGAACGGACAGCAACAGGGCGAAACAATCGCAAACCAGAAACAAAGCCGAAGCACATCCTGCCCCAGACGCACAAACACAAAGGGGAACATGCACGTAGCTGACGCACACACACGCACAGAGAGAGAGGAATGGCTCGACGCCCCTCCTTCGCCTCCTGCTCTCTCTCCCTCTGTGCTTCACTCACTCAATGTGCTTCGATTTACCATCCTGTCAGGATGACTATGTAAATATTATTGTTGAATCTGGGATGAGGTGCCGCTCCCCGGCGAATCTCCTGCTGCCGTTCCTCACGACGATCTGTCATATGGGTCGACGTGTAATCTATCACCCTGATGAAGGTGTGTGCGTCACCCCACCTCTCCTCCTGCTCTGGGTCCCGCCTGTGGGGGGGCAGACGTGTCAGCACCCAGTTACTGCACCTGCAGACTTTCCTGCTCCTAATTTAGGGTCTCTGCAACATCTCGATGTGTGTTTTTATGGTTAAGACATGAGTAACGTGAACACCCAGACAGTGTGATCTATACATTTTCTACACATTGTTCGGATACATTTAGAGCCCGAGCCTTCACAGCGATCCCGTGTTCGGGCTGTAAATATGCATCTATATCATAAGTATCCGTGACGATTAGTGTAGAAAAAGGAAAGAGGCAATTAACTCGCTCTGTCCAAAGTCAGCAGCACCTCTGCAGCTCATTAATTAACACGTCGTGTGTTGTTCGTTGTGTGTTTGTAACTTTCTAAACTTCTTTGTTGGTATAAGAAGAAGAAATAAGTTTTCAAGTGTTTTCTCTTTGTTTCTTTCTTCTGTGGATTAAACAAAGATATGACTTGTTAATTACTGAGCTTCAGAAACGCTGATACCGGCGATCTTACTCGTGGTTTACCCCAGTTTCAGGTCTTTGTGCTGAGCTAAGCCCACCAGCTGCCGACTGAAGTTTTAAATTTAGCGCACTAGCGATCGGGTTGAACCCGTTCCCATCGGAGGCGTCGTGTTTTCTGTGTGGGACATTGATCAGACGACGTTCTCAATACCAGGAAGCCATGTGGAGAGAGAGCAATCGAAGATCTCACAGATACTTTCCCAGCATTAAAAAGAATATTTCAGAGCACAATCTGAAGAATTGCAGTGGAATCTATGTTTGTGCCGCGTGGACCATTAGGGGAGAGGAATGCATCAGGATAATGTGCGTCTCCTGACCTCCTCTCGCTGTAGCTCAGCCCGGCCTGTGATCAATAATCTGTGTGTGTGTGTCATGCTAATCACAAACATGTTGCGTAGACGAGCACAACTTGCCATTTGCTTTAATGAGACTTGTCAGTTTAGCAGACGCTTGTTCTGTTTGTTTTCTTAGTTTTAAATTAGGAGACAGCATCTCGCACACACACACACACACACACACACACGCTGCGTGCCTCTGTTATTGATAAAATGTCTCTGGGCTTTAAATAAAGGAGCACAGATTACACGGTTTTCTCCACATCTATCTATACGGGAATTTCCTCGCTGTGTGTGTGTGTGTGTGTGTGTGTGTGTGTGTTGCAGCTGAGTGATGCCGCTCCTTTTCTGCTATCAATCAGAACCAACGCAGCGTGTACTAATTACAGTTTTGCATGATGATTTATGAACAAAGCCGCGGCAGCTTAGTCACGAACCCCTCGCTGCTGCAATCGCCGCGACTGTGGTTCACGCTGTCAAACGCCACGTGTGTTTGTGCGTCTTTGTGTTCCTCATTAGTGTCTCAGACGTTTTTGACCCATTGATTAGGTTTCGCTGACGCCAAATGAAAACAACCTGCTTTATTCCTCTGGGTTGTGAGTTGGTAAAATGAAGCGGGTCTGACAAACACACAAACGCCCGTCTGTAGGAAGTCCAAGTGGTTAATAAGCAGCAAGTTGGAGTCAAAGGAGAAAGTCCAACACTTTATCACAGTTAACAGCACTTGGGAAATTATTTCCTCTTGTTCATTGATTTTTCTGTTGAACAGTGTCTAATTAACAAGACAAGTTAAAATTATTATTTTGGGGGAATAAAATGTTGGCAATTACACACTCCAATAATTGACAGGTATTCTGCTGATGGTAATGACTGCTCCGACGTTCCCTTTCTAAAAGAACAGCACTTTCCTCAGCCAGTGTTTCTGCCTTTTCCAAAACAGGGAACGTAGCTTGTGTGTTTCCACGTAGGGGGGTGGTCTCAGCGTTTACAGTTTGCGTTAAGTGAAAACGCTGAGATCTCTGCTCTGACATAAGTGTGTGCAGTGGTTGATACGATCGATAACGGCCTGGTTCTGTCCTCTAATCACGTCACACACTGCTGTGACCATCGTCTGTACAGCCCCGGTACCAATGTACAGTAAAGCACCATCACTTAAACATCTCAGAGATGATCACTTATCGAGCTCAGATTCCAATTAAAAGATTAGCGACGCAGAAGCGGCCGCTGTAAATAAAAGGAACGATTAAGGCTGTATCTCAGCATTAAACAGCACTCCATCAAAATGTGCAGAATCTCGTATTAAATCTCCTCCGTATCGTTGTATTCTCTCCGTCTCTGGGAAGTCACTGGGGGCCAGATGCATAAAACTGTGTGTAGGCACAAACACACGAAGCAGAAATATGCATACCCATTATTTCTATTAGATTCATGAAGGCTCGCGTACGCTCGGTCCTGTTTTAGAAACACAGTCATCAGGGAAATAAGAGCACAATCCTCCTCTCCAATCCCACACTGCTCTGAACGGAAGTGGAGATGTACCTCCGATCAGTGTGCACAGGGATACGGCGGCCTGGTCCAGCGTTCATTAGACCCGTCGCCGTGGGGAGCGGAGAAGACACCACATTTAGGTGGATGCTGTTGGCCTGTTGAGCATCAGGACATGTTCTGCTGGCTCAACGTGATCTATGCGTTTATTTCTCAAACTCTTTCATCTTCTCTATGATTGGGTTCGTCCACGTGCAGAGACGCACATGCAGAAGAAAAGGCCCCTCTTCCTCTTCGCGTCTTTGGTAATGAGGAACAAAATCAAAGAAACAGAATCATTAATCAAAAACATAAGGAACGAGTTCTTGCTTACTCCTGCGTTTTGTTTTGTGTTTGGCGGTTTGGCCCTTTAGCGCCACAGGAGCCGACTCTCAGCTGCATTAATAAGCTCGTCTGCGCGGCTACATATTCATAGTTGCTGATTCTGTTTCATCACAGTCAGCACCACTGAAACATCAGCGTCACAGGTATTAACTCTCCCACGACTGCTCTGAGTTGACTCCTGGGCCACGGGCGTGCGCGCTGCAGCTTATTCGAAACGACAGGTAACTGTTGTTTGTTGTATTTTTAAACACTGCTGCTGAATAGTTAAAGTGGGACCTAAAACAAATATGAGTTGGGTTAGTGTTTAATCATAGCTCAGCCGGAGCCCGGAAGGAAAAGAAGACCAGTGTAACAAAGCATCTTTGTGCTGGGACTATTCTCCCATAAACCCGTTTCTAAAGACATCCGTCGGCTGAAATTTGTCTTTATTCACTTTCAACCACCAGACTCTTGGATTTATTCAGCTCTTATTTACTCCGTCTCTTTATCCACATTTCCTCCACATTTCTAATCCTATCTGCAGACTGCAGGGTAAGAAATGAATCAGGCTAATTGCTGATTGGTAGATGTCCATCTCTGTTGGTTATGAGCGGGCGTGTAGCCTTAAAATGGAGATCTGACAAACTCACTGACAGATGTGGACAGGTGTGTGGTCCACTGAGCCGCAGTGGCAGATCTAGGGTTTTTCTGAGTATGGGGCCGTCAAGAGGCCACAATATTCATAGAGGGGCCCAGTATTCGTCCAAAAACATGAAAAAAACAAGACAATTTATGTGCATGTTACTGTACATAGATACAATTCTCACAAACACACTTTCTTTTTCTAATTTTCTTCTGTGAGCTTCACTGACGCTTGACTTTCTTATTCGCCTCATTAGCACCACTAGTGTTCAGGTTTGGAATTGCATTCATCTAATCGCACTAGGACAAAAGGACTGAGTGACAGGACAGGGGCCCCTCAGGGGGCCAATCAGACTTCAGCTCAAAGAGAAATGTGTTTATCTTTTGTTGTTGGGTAGTTTTTCTGCCTGTTAAGTCGCCTTGTTCAGAGCTTCCAGCTCCACTGGCTGCTCAGCGAGCAGGACTCTTTGTGACTGCTTTTCATTTGGAGCTACACCACACTTGAAGTCTCTGTGATCATCAGACCTTTTCAGAGGAAATAAACAGGGATGGCTTTAAAAGCCACATTAACACTATTCATGAGGTTCAGAAATGAAAGATCAGTTCTAATTTCTCTCGGCGGCGCTCATCTGACTGAGTGAAGCAAATGCAGCGCGCTGGTAACGGCAACCTTGATGGTAGCTTTTCAGTCACTCGACACTGTGCAGATGGGGAAGAACAAGAAAAGCCGAGCAGCGCGTTACACCGATGATACTGGTGCTTTTCAGACGACCTCAGGCCTCAGCTTGTTAACCCACACTTCACTTCACGTCACTTTTTAATTCTCTTACAGGTGTAATTGCTCACGTGCGCCACAGCCCCCCAATGTGAATGACATAATGGGTAGTATGCTGTTGACATTGTTCCTATAAAACGAGCAAATTAGTTCCTGCTTAGCATTTAGACATGCCATCTGCTTTTCTAAATAGTATCAGGCCATGCTCAATTGATTTCCATAGAGGCGAGACAGGGCCGCCAGCGCTCCGAGTGCGCCGAAGGTTGTGTGTTAAGGCAGAGCTTCTCATTACTTCCAATGCACCGGCATGCTTATACAAGCCAGAATATCACAATAAACCTAATTATAGGCCGCTCGGAAATGTCACACAAAAGCTTGTTTGTTCGTACAAGAGCTGGAGCAAAATTTAAAGAGCTGCTCCACCCTAAAGAGCAAACGGCAGAAGCTCCGAAGGTTCTATGGTAATTAAGTGTTTGGGCTTTTAAATGGACAAATTATCATATAAAATACAGTCTGACCTTTATTTATCCAGAAAGCGCTGATTGAACACGGGTCGCTTTTCACCAACACACTCGTACCTGCAGAAGCGACCGGTGTTGGGGAATAATATAATTTCCGTTCCCAGTGTGAACGCACTTCATGTAAGCTGCAGGACTTAAAGGAGAGGAGACAATGATTCAGCTCCTGGAGAAGCGGCAAATCAGACGAGAAGCTGGGCAGATGAAGACACGCTCCTTTTATCCACTCGTAATTAAAGTAGCGGTGTCCAATGAGCGGGTTGGGCCCAGCGCGCGAGGGAGAGCTGGCTACTGATTAAAATCCCTCAGTGTTTGCTTTTTCGTGCAGATTACTTTGTAATTTTCCATCGGTGTTTGGTTTATGCCATAAAGTGTTGGTCCCCCCCACACACACACACACACACCTGATCACACCGCGAGGTGTTGTGTGTTCTGGTTTTCTTTCTGCTCTCAGCCCACGTCTTTTTGTCATCGCTGCAGAGCCAACCCGTGACACTTAAACCATAGCGACTGATATTGTGATGTAAGAAAAGATCTGAGACACGGATGCTTAAAGAAAACAAAACAGGGACCAAAGCTGGATCTGTGATTTGACTCATGCTGCATAGCAACAGCACCGCTTCCTCTCTGCTGGCACGCTATGTTCTCCTGTGTTACCTGCCTGTGCAGCCTCAGACTGGGGGCTGGGCCTTTCAGAGTAAAAGTCTGCGGACTGAAAAGTTAAATTGTTGTCGGCTCTGCAGCGTGTTTTTCTTTTCATTAAAAGGCTCTTGGCTCGGAGTCTGGCTGAAGCGGAGACCATCCATCCACCCCGTGGCTGCTCCTAATTGCCTTGAATGTTTAAAAGGCGCTGTTACCATCACATTACCTTTGAGCCACAGCACTCACCTCTAAGCAGCCGGGTAAGTGGAGCTGCTGCTTCCAGGTGTAAATGGGTGTTTGTTCACCTTAGTCCCTCCCGCGGAATAATTGCTTATAAATGATTTAAGATAAATTATTAAGACACAGGTTTACTTTTCATTTGCACGAGTCTCCCGCCTGTTGAACCCTGGAACAGGAGCCAGCACTCGCTGTTGAGAAGTAAAGAGGGGCCAGGAGATAATGGACCGGCAGCGCGGCCCGGGCTATCAAACCCCGCCAGGCCTGTCAGACAGGTGAGCGCATGTGTCATTCGTCCTCAGAGCCCCGGCTGTTGCGTGTGCATTTGTTTTCTGCCAGATGACTGCCCTCTGGGGTGGAGATTTAATTGTTGCCTGGAACTTGAGTCGACGCCGGTTGAGATAGCGGCGGGTCATATGGGTCAGCGCTGCTCTGGATAGTCGCACAGATGTGTGTGTGTGTGTGTGGACGCTCACCGCCGTCCATACCTGCAGACCTGCACGTTATGTAGGACACACAGATAGTCAGAGATGCCTCCAGCAGACATCCGCGGTGAGGAGGTGGTGACGGGTCAGAGAGGAGCCATTCATCACGATGAGAGCGAGAGAAGTGAGGCAGGAATAAAAGACACGCTGGAATGAGGAGGATTAGTAAAAGGAAGGCTGAAAAGAGGAGTGCATTAACGTGGAAGGGTGAAGACGAGAGAGGAAGAGATCGGGAGCTCAGATAATGGGAGGAAAGAGTAAAAATAAAGGTGGTGGAGATGGAGGTGAAGAAGCTTCAGGCAGAAATAGGCGGCGTGATTCACTCCTGTCCCACGTTCTAATAAAACGCTGTAACAGACGTGATGTTTCTCTGCATCTCTGAGCCGTCAACGGGACGAGTCGACGCTCACACGTGAACAGAGACGAACTTCGACACTGCGACAGTTAGTTGTTCAGGTGAGGTCCGGTCCCACGGGCCCAGAGGCTCAGCAGCTATCTCAGAGTAAAACTCTAAGTCACGTTTCTGTGTTGGTGAATGGAAAGCAGCATAAATAACGATAGTGATGTGTTTTTTTCCTCCCGTTGTAGGTTTCCTGACCTTTTCCTTGAGTTGGCTTTTTATAAACTCTGAATAGAATCTGCTCGTGCAGTACGGAGGACTTTTTCCCGTCAGTGCCACAATGAGGGACAAACAGGACTATGACTCATGGCCTCGGCCTTTGTAGAGTGACCGGTGCCACTTCAAGATAGTGACTTGGAAACAATCGAGCTGGTAGGAAAAAGAACAAAAGCTGGTATTTAATCATGCGGCGCTTCCTTCTCAACGTTTACGAGTTGCTCCTTGGTTTGTTTACGTCAGCACTCGCCCGTTGACGCGCTGCAGCTGAGACTGGACCCAGCTTTCACTCTGAGGTGGGAAAGCTCGATTGCTGCGGTTTGTTTTTGATGAAATGAAAGTAGGATCTTCTGGTATCTTCAGGGCCTGTGTGGGAAATTCCATCCCTCAGCCTTCAGTGACAAAGCGTATTTGGTTCCTCATCTGCAGTTTGAGTTTGTTTCCTCTACACGTTAGAGTCTGATCTCTACGGAAACACGAAACAAAACATCACACTCTGTAGTTGAGTCATTTCTGGGCCGGTGGTATTTTTGCAGACATCCAATAAACCAGTTGAACCAAACTCTACCAACTGGCCGCTTGAAAAATGTTGTCTGGCTGCAGCACAGTGGCGTCTCTCTCTGTTTTAGGGAGTGATGGATGAAGCCGTTGGGCGAGGAGTGTGCGTGGGGGGGGCACTACATCAAAGCAGCAGAATTTCCTCGGCTGAAAGGTCCCGCGTGTCCCTCGGTGAAAAATGCTGTCTGACACCACACACTCTGCTGCCATTTTCCACCACTTTATCTCTCGGCTTCACCTCGGCGGCGCGGGGCGGGCTCGGCGAGCACGCAGTTCATCAGCGAGGTCAGTCGTGGGCTGCGATGGAGCTGCGTGTCTCTGTCGCCGTTTAGTTGAGGGATTCACTGCGGGCGACCCTTCGTACACTTCAAGTAGCACTTCATCGACGTTTGGTCTTTTTCAGGGAGGATTTATGGGGGGTGGGGGCAGGTGGGGGGTGCTGCTTAGAATCAGCGTGAAAGATTTAAAACAGGGAGACGGACACATAAAACAAATAGGGGTCAGGTCAGGTCAAACCTGGGTCGAGCACGCGTATGTGGAGTGGGTTAGAGATGCTACGCGTCACGGGTGCTGGGGGGGGGGGTCTTCACGTAAAAGATCCAGAGTCACATTCTTAAATGTGAAGAGAAGAATATTGTGTCTTGACAGATGTGGAAGAGCGATGGAGACATAAGGGACGGTCCGCGCCACAGGTCGTGGCCTGCGCTTGAACCCACAGAGCTCAGAGCTCCACAAGGACGCGTTTTATATTCTGCCTTAGCCGAAACCTGACGAGCAGCTCCGTCAGAGCGGTGTGGGAGAGGAGGCGGGGACAGTGTGGGAGAGGAGGCGGAGTAGCAGAGCGGGGACAGTGTGGGAGAGGAGGCGGGGACGCAGAGCGGGGACAGTGTGGGGGAGGAGGCGGGGACGAAGAGCGGGGACAGTGTGGGAGAGGAGGCGGGGACAGTGTGGGAGAGGAGGCGGGGACGCAGCGCGTTTGTCCCTGCTGCATGTCGCTGCGTGTTTTAGAGGACAGAAGGGAGTGATGAAGAGAGGCACCCTCCTCTTCCCCTCCACTCACCAATGACCCTGCAGAGGCCCTTAGGCGCCAATCCTCAATCTTCAGTTTCTCCACTGCCTCCTCTGTAGTGTGCCCCCCCCTCCCCGTCTCTACTGGCGGTGTTCGTCACGGTTGGATGGGAGCTCGGCAGGAACACGTGCCAGTTCCCTTTTCTTTTTTGGAAGCTGCAGGGGGAAAACAAAGCAGAGTGAAGGAAGCAGTGGAAAAGCCGAAGGAAGGCGGAGGACTGCGGGACACCTTAGGACACGTGTGTCACTATGGACAACAATGGTTTGACAGGCAGAGCATGATGCGATGCGCCGACAGATTAGTCGTCCTGCTAGCATCAAACTGAGGCCCGGTGGGCAGAATCTCAGGTTCTGAGGTGCTAACGCGGCATCAGGCGAGTCACCGGATGCTCTGTAGGGTTCTGTGGTACAGGACGCTCAGCTCGACGTTTCTGTCTTTACTGCTAAGGCGATGGAGCGCTGAAACACACTCCTCGTTTCTCAGGATGAAAGCTCTCTGTGTTCTCCATTTGGTTCAGAATAAGTTCTGGGAGAGTCCGCTGCTTGCTCCCGCCTCGTGCTCCTCAGGTTTCTGAGAGACTGTGACGCTGGCAGCCATGTTGGCCGCAGCTCGGAGCACGCTACGCAGCCGGCGAGCCGATCCCAACGCGGATCAGGGTCTGGACTCAGATGCTCGATATGAGTCAGAGAGTAAACATGTCGTCGGTTGGGGGTTAAAAACGCGAGGAGTCATTTCACGGTCGGTTAGCTTCCAGTTTGTTCCCGACTCAAAGCCGCTGAGTCACAACTTGGCCAATATTGGATGCGGGATTCATGAAATTGGCAGCGACTCGTGCACTTTGGGAACATATGTATTCTGCCCACTGGGAGAAATGGAAGCAGTAACATTCAGAGCTCGCGCATAGTGAATGTTTTTCCTCGCGTTTGAAGGGAGACACTAAGCTCTGGTTGTGGGCGTCTCTCAGCAGATGGGTGGAGGACGCCAGACATACCTGTCCCTTCCCCTGAGTGTAAACACACTGCACACAGACGAAGGCGTCGCCTCAGGCATTGCCCGGCCGGCTTCGGCCCCCGACCCTCCTCTTCCTCACCCTGTATGCTGCCTTTCTTTCCTCATCCGTCTCCCTGTCGCGTCCGTTCTCTTCTTCCTCCGTATCCGTCTCTATCTCCCCATCTTTCTGCCTGTTCATCCATTCACCTTCTTTTCTTCTCTTTTGCTTCATCGATTCGCTCACTTTCATCCGTCTCTTGCTCCACCTCACCCCCCCACCCCTCATTAATTTCGAGTTTAATGTCCCCGTCTCTCTTTCTTTTTCTGCCTGTCATCCCTCTCATTCATTTTCTCGTCCTCAGTTCTCTCTCCCTCTTTCCTTTCTCTGCTCTGTTCGACCTCTCAGTCTGCCACAGGCTCGCCGTGCAGCGGTTTCATTAATTCATCTTCGCCACCCGTCAGCGACGCGCAGATCAACGACTTCACATGAATCTTTGTTCCATTTTGTCTCTCTTTACTTCTTTATCTTCATGTGAATTATTGTTTATCGAGTCTCAGCAAAGTAACACGAGCAGCAACATCATGCTGGTTTGTTTCTGCAGCTGAAGTTTAATGTGCTTTTTGATTTACACTCTAGTTTCTGTGCTCGGTGTTTATTGCCGTCGTATTTCTGCTTCGTAGCTACTGTGACATCTTAATCTTCCTCCTCCTGCGTTGTGTTGTTGAACTTTGTTCCTGTTTTGCTCGTTAAGACATCACTATGCTCTTTAATTTATTTAGAACAAACCAGAAACGTAATGGACACGTAACAAACTTTTAGAGTCAGCTGAATAAAGGCTTTCTGAGAGATGTTTTGCTGAATTCAAAGCGAGCGGTGAGGTGATGGCCGACCTGGCGGGCGGAGGCGGGACAGCACAGTGTAGATGGCCAGTAGAATGAAAACATAGCTGCGTGTTTGCTGGTTTACTTCACTTCTACCATCTATTTGTGTTCCAGTCATGTATCTCACTCTGTTTCCACCGTCTGCTCCTCTCTCGTCTGCATGATAGCATGCACAATGGACGGCAGCGCTGGGAGACGGAGACCAGAAGCTAGAAAGACCAGAGTGAGAGAGAAGAATAACGGGGAGAAAAGCAATCTGCAGAAATCTGATTTAATTGCAAGGTGTGACACGCGGCGGAGGAAGTGGGAAGCGGAGCGGGTCGGCAGAGCAGAACCATGCTGACAGACTAACAGGAGGACGGGACAGGCAGAAAAAAAAACAGAGGACACTTCACATGCAGCATTGTGGGCTGGGTTAATGCCAGAAGCCACCGAAACTATGTTTCAGTTGGATTTGACTTGACGAGATGATCTCTGCCGTCGTGCAGAAATCACGTCATGGTTAATGTCGCTAACCTAGAAGCTAACGTCCATGTTTCTGTTGATTCTGTTGATGTATGTTCAGTGGTTCAGTGGTCAGTGTTATGCTCACGTTGTGTGTGTGTGTGTGTGTGTGTGTGTGCGTGTGTGTGTTACTGGATCTAAGGATGCATTGGACCCATCTCCCTCCGTGTGACATGATTGCTGTTAGTGCGCCGTGTGCAGGAGCCTTGAGAGACACATTTACTTCACATTTCAAGCAGCGCTACGACTCAATAACAACTTGTGATGCCGCAAAACACCCGGCAAACAAAAGACGCCGTCCCTTAAGAGGCCAGGGGACCGGGGAGCGAGAGACGAGGCAGAGTGAGCGCGAGCTTGGCTGCTGTCAGGCTCACACGGGCAATTTTCTCCCTCAATAGGAGTACTTAAGGCTCCATGGATTATTAATGGCCTATCTCTGAGGAGCCCCCCCCCCGTCCCCCTCTTTCTCCTTATGTCACTCTGCTCCCTTTTTTCCCTCCGCAGCCGTTCCCCCTCCATCCTCTGTGTGTTTTTATCCATCTCATATTCTCTCCATTGTCTCCCTCTCTGTCTCCCACCTTCACCCCCCCCACTACCACTCACTCTTTACTCGCTGCTGCTTCCCGA
>JAUMTR010000003.1:2001433-2012711 GCA_032270685.1 Microctenopoma stevenorrisi
CACACCCCCCCCCCCCCCCCCCCCCCCCCCGGTTCTCATTTTTTGTCTCCTCGTTTCAATACCTGCCTCCATCCAGTCCCCGCGTGCCAACACTTAATCTCCCACAACTCCTGCGTTGCCCCTTTATTTCTCCATGCTCTGCATTTCCCTGCACGGCGTTTCAGACTTATTCATCTCCCCTTTACCACCTTCCAAACGGGTCGGTGATAAACTCGTTGGCTGCAAAATCAATGCAGTTGGTTCAAAACAACCCGCTCGGGTCGCTCTCATCCGTCTCCCGACTTAACGGCATCATCTGGGTTTATATGGACATGTCCACTGACTTTGTGCTAACCCCTGCCTTCACTTTTAACTCTCCTTGTAGGAGGACTCGCTCTTCCTCTTAGAGCCGCTCCTGATCCCCGCTCCCCCACGCACTTCCTCTCTCTCTCTCTCTCTCTCTCTCTCTCTCTCTCTTCTGTGAGTATGTGGTCTTTAAAAGGACATAACGGTGTTTATGAATTCTTCATGAAGCACAGTTTGTACCTGGCTGCACATCCACAGTGAAGTCACACGCGTGTCAGGCAGCGTCGCTCTGCCTCAGGTTTATGCTTCATCCCTCTACGTCTCTGTAGCTCATCAGAACCTCTGAGGTTGTTGATGTGTTGACAACGTGGGGTTTGTTGCACCAGTTTGCGTGGAGATGATAAAGCCTTTTCTGGAGCTCTGTCGCGCTCGTATCAGACTCGGCGCCCTGAGCTGCGGCGTCTGGAATAAAAATGAGCTTTGGGAGCAGCAGTTTATTCTGTTATCAGCTGTAGTGTATCATAGTTGAGTCAATTCTGGCTCACGGGGCCCCAGCGGGAAGAATAGCGCGTGAGAAATGTGGCCTCTCCTTCGGTTGGCTCGGCGTCTGCAGCCTGCGCTGTGACGGCGCATCTGCCACGTCTGTGCGAAAGGCTACAAGCTGGGGGGGTCAGGGTTCAGCGCGCCGCCGGACGCGTGTCTTGACCTGAGACATAAATGTCGAGGCATCTTCTGCGATTCGTCGTCTACCTGTCACAGGCTCTACCTGGTCGTCTCACACTGACGTGAGCTCGTCGTTGCTTCTGTGCGGCGTTTGTAAATGAGTCTGTTGATGATTTTAGTGACCATTGAATAAAATAAATGTGACGTGTCCATGAACGCTGATTATTTCTCTGTTAAGCCGTGATGGTGTTTTTCAGTGTGGAGGTAAATTAGGGGTTGTGGTGTCTCTGCCAGTTCAGTTTTACACCACTGCCCCCCCTCATCCTGTCATTTTCTCCTCGTCTCGTCCTCTGTCTCTCCTGTCCTCTCGGCGGCTCAGCTTGTCAGTCCATTTTGCTTGTTTCCTCTAAGCCGGCCCCCCCTTTAGCAGAGATGCTCTTAAGCTCCTTGTTTTCCTCCTCCTCTCTGCTTCACTCTCCATCTGAGCAAATTGCTTTGGTCCGCGCGTCCAGGTTGCAGTGGCCTAGATTCTTCCCTCCTCCCTCTGTTTTCGCCTGTGTCTTTTTGTTCCGCGGCCCATTTCTGCATCTGTTTTCTCAGTTGGGGACACACGAGAGATGAGCAGATGAGAGACGAGGGGCGAAGCATCAAAGGAGAGGATGGCGAGAGTGAAACAATAAGACGATAAGGGGAGGGCGAATAGTCTTAGAGGACTAAAGACTGACTTTCTGTCGGCGGCTTGTTACTCCCAGCGAGTAACTACTACTGAGCTCCGCAGAGTGAACTTCTGCCCTGAACGTACAGGTGCTGTTGACTTTACAGTGACACGAAGATGTAGGAGGAGTAGTCTGACATTCTGGGAAAGGTTGCACCGTCCTGGCTGCAGAGATCAGACCAGTGCGGTGCCATTTTTATTTCTATGCATTATCTATGAGGGCGCGGCTAGAAGACGGCCGGGGACTGGACGCATGGGGCTCTGCTCAGAGGGAGACGATATCCCGTGAAAGGTTACGGCACACGCCCTCAATCATCAGAGTGAGGGAACTAAAACATTAATTAGTGACCTTTAGGCGTGATAAGTAGGCAGATGCTTGTTACCTTTGGTAGCAGGTTATCTGGTGACACGTGTGAGAGAAAGCTGTCTGACTTAAGTGAATCACTTCTGTAAGGACCTGACAAGAAACACGATGCCGTCACCTTTCAGTAAAGATAAAAACAAATTATCAACACACAGCAACAGCAACCATAGCAACGAAACCTCAGTTTCTTTTTCCTGAGAAAATATCGCCCACTGTGACACAAACACCCAGAACCTAAAGAACTCCCGCTCAGTCAGTCCTGCAGGAGTTACGTCCCGCACAGAACGCGCCTCGTCGTTGAGTGATTTGCACAAATTGTCATGATTGCCTGTGATTTTAAACCCGAGTGATGCATCTGGCCTCATAACCTACCAGCGAAGGGAAAAGAGGGATCGATGCGTCTGAATCCGCCCTGCGTGAATTTCATTTTCAGGACTTTTGCTGCAGACGTGTCATTTATTATTCTGTTCCTCGCTGCAGCTCGACTTTTGTCCTCGTACAAAACGTTGACGTCGTTGTGAGAGTTGATTGTGCGAACTTGAAGTCGCGCTGTTGGAACAGAGCACAACGTTGCAGCGAGCGGAGATTGAACTGTTCGGTTCTGAGCCTGCGGACCTTCCTGCTGCATGATGTAGAAGCGTAACCTCACACAGCTCCACTGTATCTGGGGCACCTGTGATTTCACTGAATTTCATTATCCTGTGTGAACATGTTAATGAAAGGCAGGGGTTGGGGGGTAATTCATTACCACTGCGTCAGGCAAGGGTTTTATGCAAAGGAGCATTCTGCTTATCAGTCTAAATCCCAAATTGGGGCCGCGACAGAAGTGCATCCCATTCCCACTAATTGGGAGGCCGCGGATTCAAGCAGTGAAAGGATGAGAGAGAGAGAGACGGCGTCGAGGTGGAGTTCAATGAGAGGAAAGGGCTGAAAGAGGGAGTTCATGTGAGAGTGATTGGACACATTAGCACTAAGGCTGATCTGCTGATGGCGAAACGCTTCCGTCACTGCGCTCGGTTCTGGAGCCGCCATCACTCGCAGAGTTAAACAGATTATCGTAAGTATTAGCTGCACAGCACCGGGCAGGGCGTCTGTTCGTTGCAGTGAAAGGCCACCTCAGCAGGAAGATGTTCAGGAGAGGCAGTCGGAGCGGGAACAAAACCGAGGAGAGTGATGGAGTTCCACTCTACACAATTAGTGCTTTTATTATTACACGGTGAGCTGCTAACAGGGAGCAGAACAGAGACAGACCCGCTCCCAAAGACTGCCGTTCCAACAACACCGGAGATGAAGTGGGAGCACAAAGCTGACCAGCGATCTTTGTGTGTTTGAGCACGTTTGAACAGCGTCTGAAAACGAAAGCGCCTCTGAGGTTTGACGGCTGCTTCTGGTTTCGTTGGTGTGAAGTGTGCAGGGACAACGCGGCGCTGAGCTACGAGTTAGGTGGGTTTGTACGAGCAGACGGGGCGTCAGAGCACAGATTGTTTTTGTCTTAGTGAAACTGATGATGGTGGTGATGATTGGCGGACCTAACCAGACTGACAGCGCTGAGCCAAACTGATGGTCTGGGCTGACCACAGCTTCATTATCAGCACTGAGGGCCTTTTGTGTCCGGTGCACCGCTCTGCATGTGGCTGGCGCCGCTTACACAGAAACACAAAATGTAGGTGCTGCTGTTGCTATGCAACCGTTTTGGGAAGCCGGGCTTCTGTTAGGTGAAGTTAAAGTGTATTTTAAGTTCCTTCGCCGTGAAGACCGTGTTCGTCCGGCCCAACGAGGAGAATTCCAGCCGCCCCGTGAGGAGAAGTCCCCAAACACACGGGCCTCGCTCGTCACTGCTCCTGTCTTCTGTACCAACAGTCCTGTGATTGTTTCGTGAAGCCTACTGCCAAAAAAAATCCCGGGGTCAGTGGAGTGACGGTTTGAAAAACGCACATTGTGCTCCGAACACTTTGATGCGGCCCAGGCTCCAGCTGATTCCCCTCTGAGCCGGCCGTGGGCCCGTGGCCATTGTACTCCACAGTGCAGTCTGTACTCTGCCAGACTGTGAAAGCCCCCATTTCACAGGCTCAATCTATCCCGGCCAGAGGCTGCTGCAGTGTTGTGTTGGTGACCTTGGGGTCCATTTGCATTGGCATGGATTAAAGGCTGCCTCCAGCTTCCTCATCACCCCATTAATATTTCAAAGCTTCACTCCAAAGTGTCGATTTGTAAAAGTGCTGTCTGATTATCTCCACCTCTCCTTGTTCAGGCAACTCGGGGCGCACAACAACGTGCACAACATTATGCAGCTGCAGCTGTTGTGGGTGCACGGCCTGACTGAAAGGCTTGTGGCCGGTGGGCCTGAAGACGGCGCCGAACCACCAGCTCCACACATTCCCCCCCCCCCCCCCCAGGCCTCCAGAAGCTTAACTCACACATCATAATATCAGCGTGATTTATCACGAATGGTTGTGTTCGTTTTTCCTCAGTGTTTCCCGTGATTGGAATAAAATGCTGATGTATGTGTCCCAACACCAGCACTCACCAAAGTCAGGCCCGGCTGGGTTATATGTCGCCACGCTGGAACATTCCTGGTAGACGGTCTGCGTCATTTCCTCTTTGTTAGTGACTCAGACGTCTAAATAACTCCGATATTTTCTGCAGAAGGAAGAAGTGCAGTCTTCTGCCTCTCAGCACACACGTCACCTCCTTCCTACACATTCACCACAAACGGGACTCTAGAGTCATACTGCACCTTGATCGCAGTGAATGCTGGGACACTGACTAATCAGAGTGTGTTTAGGTTAGTTGTGATGTGATGTTGTGGATTCATGGCTCACATCTACAAGAGGAGAGGATGAAGAGGTCAAAGCTCCAACGACTCTTTGCTGTCAAAGTCAGCGAGAGTCAGTTGAGCTGCAGGATTTTCTATTTTTATTTTACAGTAAATAGTAACACAAAAAAAATCTAGTATTTCCTCAATTTTTATTTCAAGTACTGAATCAGAGATGCCCTTGAAAGTAATGTGCTGTGCTACACAACAGCACAACTCAGGCTGTGATACACCGGAGGAGTGTGCAGGGTTCCTTTTCTCAGTGTTGCTGTTTCTGGGGATGCGTCTCATTCAAGTGCTGCAAACAACATGTGGGTTTGTCTGCGTGCTCTGCAGGTGTGCTCATGCTGCTGATTTTTCTTTTTTGCACATGTGTTTAAGTAGTGCCGACGGCCTTTTCTCAGTGGGAGGAGCCTAACTCTGTGTCTCTTCATTCCTTCAGCATCCTCTTGGTGCGTTGTGAACGTCTCTTTGCTTTCTGCGCCCCTGACGTAGCACCAGTGTCTGTCAGCAGAGCACAGGACAGTCCGTCAGTCGCTACCACCGAGCTCCAACAGGAACAAATGTGGTCTAACGTGTCATCTCACCACACACTGCACGCCGCCGCCAATGACCCTGACAGTCATCGATGATTCTGCACGCACACACACACACACGTCAGTAACAAACCCTCACACGGAGGCTCGTCTCTGCTGATTGTATCATCCAGCCGAGTGGAGGGTTAAATCCAGCCTTCATGTCGGCTTCCCGGGTTCTGAGGGTTTGGACTGAGCCAGAGTGAAGGAAAGTATGGAGCATATGTTAATGTTTAAACTGCCCTGGATTTACAGCGTGCCATATGGCGTGCACGTAGCAGAGGCGCATACATTATTCACTTCAGCAGCCTAAGGAACGGCCAGACCCCCCACGCTTCCCAGTTTCACTCCATTTATTCAGGATCTGACACAAAATCCAACATGAGATCTGTCGACTCTCGTCTGTGGATCATCCTTATTCCCGGTTACTGAATAATAGAAATACTGACATTCTGAATTCTGAGTTCAATAATCTAAATAATTCTACTAATACAGATACAGTCTGAATCCTTCCTCAGTGTTTGCTCGTCTCACCGTGTTACGTCCTACAGTTGGCTGATTCACATTATCGTTATTATCACTCACTATAAAAGTGTCATTAGAAACAGACCTTGAACTTAATGTGATGTTACAGAACGCATCAGCCGACCGCGGCGCGTCGCCGTGCGGCTGGGAGCTGAACTTCGCTGGACTGACTCTCCCTTTCCTCCAGCTCGTCGTGTTGTCATTTCATTAGTGTCTCACTCACAGCTGAGTTTCTGAGACGTGTTCAGGCACTTTTTTCTCATTTATGGTGGCGAACTGTAGGATTTAACTACGTGAGGGATAGACGGGGGTGGAGGGGGGATGAGCGTGTGTGGGTACATAATAATTACAGAAGAATCCCCAGAATGTGCTGAACATCGCTCACAGATGTGCACGATTTGAACCGGGATCATTCTCTCTGCCTTTTTTCTTTTCCTTTCACTCTTCACTCGCTCGTCTGCTGTGTGTGACTACGTTACTCATCTAAATAAATCAAGGTGTTCTTCACTTGGGACAGTCCTCTGGGTCAGAAACATCCTGCCGCCTGATGTGTCTGCATTTGAGTTCAGCAATAATCCAAACAAACCTAAAAAATAAAAGCCTTTTAATGTTCAGAGTTATCTGGTATTGATTTGCTCTCAGCTGTCGGCTCGACCCGGCTTGATGTACTGCGTTACGACTCCGGACTCGTCTGGGATGAAGGTTACTGAGACCTGAACCTCGTGACAAGTCTTTATTGTCCACCGTTAAGTAAAACAAAGACGGGGTGAGAAGGAGGTTACAGCAAAGCCACAGTGGGGCTTTTAAAGAGGCCCCTGCCCCTCAGGCACAGGCTGTGCATTAAGAGATGGAGAGTTTCCATCACTGCCTGGATTACCTGCCTGCTAGAGGCTGCAGCTTCACTATGTAGAGCTCCTGACGGGAGGATGTTTGAGTATTTTCTCTGCTAGAACCTTTGACATTAGGAGAGAGGATTTCAAATTAAAATCATGCAAAGATAATGTTCAACTATTAGAGTTCTGGCTACTCCTTTAGGACTTTCTCAGATAAATAACAGTTTTGGTCATTTGTTAAAATGCTTTAAATGATATTGCTCTTCTTATCGACACATGGCCCTTCGTTGTCTTTCTCTAAAACCTTTCAGAGACGACACCACCCTGTGATCCGATCCATCTCTGGTTGTGTCTGTAATCGTGCATTCAGTTAGAAATATGTTTTTACCTTCTGGAGATATATTAGAAAATGAATTCAACATCTTCAACCATGTGTCTTTGTTGGTTTTCCAGGCTGGACTGGTATAATTATTCCAGCGTTCCAGCTGGGAGTCTCTTTGCTTTGAATGCAATGAAGCACAGACAGCTGCAGTGAAAATGCATCAGCACATGTGCTGCGTCTGCTGGGTGATTCGACGCCCTGCAGCCAGCACCAGAGCAAAGTGTTTAGTGAGGGCGGAGGATTCGGCAGAACTCAGATTGTGGAGGAATAACGTGCTGTGACTGCTCTGTTAGGCCCGGTGACTATACTGCACCTCATTAGCCACACTGTGCGTGTGTGTGTGTGTGTGCGTGTGTGAGTGATAGGAAAGCAGAAAATGTACCTGTGTGGTGGTGTTAGGAGGCCGTTTATGTGCGACTCGTGTTTGTTGAGGCATCGTTTAGTTGATTAACAGAAAATGTATTATGAATTTGAAAGCATTGATTACATTAGACATTCATCAAGCAAACCTGAGCGCGAGGGATTGTTCCCGTAAATACAGACGTTATGTTTTGGACTAACTTTGTATTTGCACACATTTTAATGACACGTTTGGACATTTGATCTCTCAGCGCCTATGTAACCCTGCGCGTGTGCACGTGTGTGTTTGCGCCGGCGCGCACGCGACTGTGCGACTGTGTGTACCTGCTCGTTTGTGAAATGTGGATCCATCCATCGGTGTTTGTGTGCCACAGCAGTGACGAGAGAGCACACTGGAAAGACTGTTGACAAGTAGCTAATTAGCAATCAGTTCAAGATGCCTGGGCTGGAAAAGAGATCTTTGTTTCACAGTGACACACACACACACACACACACACACACTCTGTTTTCCCATGTCGCAGTGCGCTTCCTGGGCTCTTTGGGGACCTGCTGTCACTGACGTGGAATCTGTATTTAGAGTGTCACACTGAGCTGTGGTGAAAGGTTAGGGAACACACACACACACACACACACACACACACACGTGCTGTGCTGTGCAGAGACAGTGATGAGGATTGTGATCATGGTTGGCTGATGCTGGAACTGTTTAAAGATGCCTGTCATTTGGTTGCGGCTGTGATAATGACGCCCAGGTGCTTATTCTAATGAGGTGTGAGTGTTATTTTTTTATTTCTCAGAAGGCCCGTTTGTAAGCGCGACTAAAATGAAACACTTTGTCGTTAAGGTCATGAAAACAACCATTAGCTGTAACACTCGCGGTTCATGTGGTTGACTGTGCTGATGTTCGGTTGGATCGTGCTGCACAGGCTTCGCTTGACCTTTTAGCATTAAGAAATCAATACGACAGTGGATTAATGAAGTGCTAAAATCAAGATGTCCACTGAGTTTCTCTGAGCGTATCCTTTCAAATGTAGTGACGGTGCTTATCATCCCTTGGTCGGTGCAGATGAGTTGTAATTCAGTTGATATGAAAGGTAAATTTAAAAACGCCGGGAAGAGAGAGCTATAAAATAAAAGAAGAATTCACTGTCATGTGTTTCATTGAGAATAAAAGTGTGTGTGTGAATTTGACGAGGCTGATCGAGCGTCACAGTTGCTCTAACACCATTCGCATCACTGGAACTTAGCAAACATTCATAAATCATCTCTGCAGAGGAGACGGTGTCTCGAGGCACATTTTAATTCAACACAAAACAAAACAGCAGAGCTCGGCCTGCATGTAGGAATAAAAAATATTAATTTGAACATCACTAAATATGTAAATATCTCCTCTTCCTCACGAGATGTCGTCAGCCAACCTCGTGCCTTAAAAGGTGAAGATGTAGAGTGACAACGAGATGTCACAGTGGGAACAGAGAATCACTAACAAAAGACGCAAAAGGATGCTGATTAAAGCAGCACGCACGCACGCACGCACGCACGCAGTCTGTGTATTGACGCCAAAGTTTTTATGCATCATCCTCGGGTCACTGCAGACAAAGTAGATCGATGTGACTGCCTCAGATGAAAGGAATATTAGCAGGTAAACAAGATCAAAATGAAAGCATGAAGAGCGTCGGCGGGTCAGCGGAAGACAGGCAGGCAGGTACTTTCTCATTTGATTTGTCTCAGACATCACTGTCAGAGGATGTTTAGGTGTTTTCAACATGCAGCCTGTTTTACGAGTAGAGCTTTGGTGTTTCCCGCTGCACGCAGACTCCACAGAGTGTTTTATGTGTGATTCTGTAGTGAGCACGATTACTTAACATGACTCTGCAGAGGTCATGTTTCACTTTGCTAAAGAAAAGAGTGAAGACAAACCCATCAGTTTAGCCTGAGTGACACTGAGCTCATTTGATCTCTGACGTAACAGGAATGAAGAACAGCAGCGGGGTAAACGAGGACACACCGTACATGTCTTCTCGTTGCTGCTGATCGGGAAATGCAGCCTGAGAACTGGTGTCATGGAAATGGGAGCAAAGAGTGATCGGAGCAGGAGGAAGTGTGGGGAGAAAACCGAAACGGATCAAAGTCGGAGGCAAAGGAGAGAAATCAATCCAGTCGGCTGAACGTTGCAGCAGCAGCTGGAGTGTTCACCGTTAACGAAAGAGACGAGCTGTCGCCGAGGCGGAGCGAGAGAAACGGGAGGCATGCGGGGGAGTGTGAGGACGTGGTGGAACGAGGGATCAGTGTAGCACGCAGAGACAAAGTGAGAGAGACGTGAGGTGACAGAAGGAAGGAATAGAGGCAGAGTGGATGCTGAGGTCTCAATGAAATCAGAAATGACTCCTTTTCACCTTGTTAGTCGTCCTCCGGGTCCCCGTGTACACCGCCTAATATGACGTGCCCCTGATGAAACGCCACGCACCACAGATTATCTGCAGCTTCTGTGGAGATGTGAATAAATGTTCATGTCAGTCGTTCTCTTTCTTCCTCCTTCTTTAGCAGCGGATTAATCCAACGTTCAGCAGGAAACATTTGGTCAACCCTGTGGCTCGTTCTAACCCTACCCCTAACACTAACCCATCTCATGGTTTGGAAGAGTTGTGAACATCAGAAATACAAGATGCAACTTTTGGGAGTGGAGCTGGCAGCAGAATCAGAATCAGTCCGCTGTGTTCTGCCCAGTCCTCCCACTCCTTCCTCTCCCCGCTGGGCTTCCTCCCACCCAGCCTCCGAGGTATTAGCCTTAGGAAAGTTTCAGTGATTCTGGGTCACAGAAGCCACATCTACGTGTTCTCTTAAACATATTTCCCCTCGAAGTCAGTGAGGTGACTCTCAAACGCAATCATCGCGGCAATTAATGTTAGCCTCTGAGAACGCTCAGAATAAACATGATGTCAGTCAAATCGTTTTTCACGCTTATCTCTGAGTCAGCAGGAAAGCGAGTGGGAGCTGTAGCTGCCAGGGAAATGTCAAAAGCATGTTTATTCAGAGCAGCGTGGGGCAGGCAGAGGTGGGAGAGCGGACGGGCGACGGGGTCGCGCCAGATGGGCACAAAATGTTCATCATGTGTAAATTAACTTATGGAATAAAACCTTGGTCTGCTGGCTTCCTTCCCACATCCTACGTGGTTGATCAGCAACAAAAAACGTTCACAGACATTCACAGTTTTCTTGGGTCAAAGGTAACGTACTTTGTCTGAATCTCTACGATGGGACCACTGATGGCTAAACGAGCGTCGTTTTACAGAGACTACAACAGATTAACCATATTTGGATCATATATCCACAGATTAAAAAGAACGTCTGTCTCACCCAAAACAAAGCGTCAACAGTAAATACAGTCAGATGTCAAGAATATGGAAGCAATACACAATGAGGAAGTGAGCTGTCAGTGAGATGGAGAGAGGAAGAGAAATGCAGAAGTTCGTGCACGAGGGAGAGAATAAGATGAGAGGCGCAGAAAGCAGGCGAACAGAGGAGAGAATGGGAAAGAAACAAATGCATGCATGTACCGTATTATAGGGAGAGCATGGATAAACAGATTGCTCGGGTAAGAAGGTCTGGGTGGTAATGGTGATAATGAGAGCTGGGGGTGGCGAGAAAAGAAACCAGAGGAAAAAGTTATGGAAAAGATGTCAACTTTTCTTAATGAGCTGAAGTGATGAAATTCCTGAGAGGGAAATAGAAAATGCATGAATAGGAGAAGTAGCGAGAGGG
>JAUMTR010000003.1:2020880-2101496 GCA_032270685.1 Microctenopoma stevenorrisi
CGCACGCACGCACGCACGCACGCACGCACGCACGCACGCACGCACGCACGCACGCACGCACGCACGCACGCACACGCTGGGCAACAGGGCGGAGCCAATTTGTGGAGACATCCACTGCCTGTCCCTCTGTGGGGGCTTAAGCACGGCTCTCCTCCACCCAGCTCTTTGTTGGTCCATTTCTCCCTCATTCTTTTCCTTCTACTTCCTCTCAGCAGCGCGTTGGGTGGGCAGCGCTCACGGCGTGTATACGCACACACACGGTCACAGCCGTTCATGCAGACGTCTCAACAGGCCGTGCGGGGCGGCATCACGCACCGGGGGTCCCAGCGTTCACCGTTACGATGCCATAAAGTCACAGTTGTTTTTAAACCGAGTCCTCATCATTCAGGCCTGATTGGATCGGTGTTTTACGGCTCTGTAGGGGACCTTCAGGCTCTAACCACGCCTTTCTCACATCAGCTGTAGGATCTGATCTGTAGGTGGAGGAAGAGAGAAAGAAAGTTTTCCATAGTTTCTGGCCTCACACACACAAAGATACCTTTATCTGCAGTATCCGACCTGAGGTTTCTAATTGCTTTACGATCAGAGGGTGTCGCTGCACAGACGGTTGATCCCATGTGAACTGGACTGTTTAAAGACCCTGCTGGTGCTGTTTCCTGAAATGTAAAGCAAATAGAAAAAACACACAATAAATACAGACAAACTGTATTTTTGTAGCAGAGAGGATGTTTTCCTCCTGCTTCCTCTTACTGTTAATTATCAGCTTTATGCTGCGACCCCCGGGGGACGTCTGCACTCGTATATGGCTTTAATTAATGGGAGCTTTGCAAAATGTCACAATCATTTTACCTTGTTATAACACAGAGTCAAATATAGAGCTATTTATTTATTGGAAACCACAACCCAGGTCTGGACTGACGGCTCCCGACGTTCTCCTCATCTCTTCATCGCCTCACGGTGCTGAACGCTGACCGCAGAGTTAGAGAGCGCCAACACAACGGAGTAAGCTGTTAAAGTCTTAATCGGATTCTGCGCTGACACAAACCACAGCCTGTCAGCAGGAGACGTGTTGGGATGCTGTGTGGCTCCAGCAAGTTAGATCCTCACACACCAGTTTGTGGATCTTCCCCTGAAAAGCGTTCGTGCTTTTACGTTTCCTGAAAGTGTAATGACAGTGATTTACTTATTCCCTCAACCTGCCTCGTCTGCTTTAATTACCGACTCTCCACACTTCCCAGAATTGCTTTTCAGTCGTTGCCAGAGCCGAGTGATACAAATAGCTTAACAGCACTCTTTTCAAGAATGTTTTAAATAGTAAAAGAGTCGTTTCCATCACTTCAGATGTGTCACGGTCTCCGCCTTCGTTACCTTCCGCTCTACTGAGGCTGCTGTCGGAGGCGAACTGGCTTTCTCTCCGTGTGATTGTTAATTGCTGCTTCTAACAGCCAGCAACAAGAGGAGAGTGCCTGCCCTTTGCTTCGCAGACGCTGACATCTGGACCTAGTGTTTCCTGCTGATGTTCAAAGACGAGCTACTGGATTTTATGACCTGGGGAACACTGTGCGAGTGTTTTACCGTTTATCCGCATCAAGAAACGTCACACTCGATCCGGAAGTGCGATAAAGTTTCGTCAGACACGTTTGTTCTTTTCTGTAGGAGAGATCTGAAGCATTTTACAGAAGAAGAGCGGAATCATTCAACAGTTTGTCCTTAAAGCGCAAAAAATGCCCCGAGCTAAAACACCCTCAGTTCACGACTCTGAGTAGACGACCTCGTAGTTCAATTTAAAATTGTTTAACGTGTATATACCATGTTTCTCACGTGTGTGTGTTGTCGGCTTCTTGGCACATGTTGAGATAACACCACCGGTACCACTGATGTCATGCGCCACCCCCACAAGCCATCGCATAATTTAACATAAAGACTTTGATTAAAAAAACTAGTTGTTGAAATCACGTTGCTCCACCTACACACACACACACGCACACACACACACACACGCACACGCACACATCATACTGTAGAACAACACTTTCCATTAGCATTGTCATTCAGTACAGAACATCTGAGGCTTCAACTCGTGACCCACATCCTGAAAACACTGATTTAATTTGTTCTATTTTTGTGGTTCGCGTTCTTCTCACTTGAAAAGAGGTGGATATCCCGTTTTTTTCAAAGTGCTTCTTTTCAGCTGTCTCTTTTGAAATACCTTGAATGAAGAGGAGCGATATGGAAATGGACACACACACACACACACACACACACACGCCGTCCCTGTGTTTTGTCTTGGAGCAGACTGACATATTGAGGAGAGAGAAACTGAGATGAAAAAGGGAGAACGATGAGAGACTGGAGCAGTAGGACTGTTTGACGAACAGAAGAGAAGAGAAGCACAGAAGTGGTGTGGGGACAGGAGAAAGGGTGGGGGGGTGGGGTATGGACAGACAAGAGGGGGGGCTGTAGAGTGCAGGATGAGAAATGTAAAGGAGTTGGTGTAGAGAAGTTGGCAACATCTCATTGACAGAAGCTGCATGCTCAGGGACCAGTGATGGAATCAGAAATATTTAATACGCATTGTCCCTTTAAAATAGACGAAACAGACCAGAGACAGCAGCATTTAAAGTAATAGCGTGAGAGCGGCATGTGCCTCGCAGCTTTAGGATGTCATGAGGTGCATATCCTGCAGCAGAGCACTTGCACGCCGTGGACTGTTGACTCTACTGCTTAACGCTTGCAGCGGGTCCTCGTACGGTGCTCGACCTGAGGTGGTTCGCTCAGACACACTCATCTCTCTCTCAGCTGCTGCTCTCCGAATGCAAACATGCCTCATCACTGCACACCGCCTGTGTAAATGGATGTTTTACGTATTTATACTTTTCATTTGGGCGGGAGGATGCAGGAGATGTTTTACTGGAAACGTATGGACATACGGCTAGAAGCACATACCGTAGTAGGGAACTGTGCACATGCTGCCATGTGGCGTATTCCTCTTAACTTCTCACACACGCGTCCTTTCTCTCTCCTGGGACCCTTCCCGTGCTCCATGCATGTGTGTGGACATGCTGCCAGATGTGGCTGCAAATGAACAGCTGTTACTCAGATCTATGGCTGCCGGTCATGTTGCCATGACCCCCTTGCTGTTGCCTTGGTGACTGGAACACCATGCGACATACGTGTCAAATTTAGGTTCAAGTCCCGCCTGCCTCAGTGAGCTGATTGGATTGTGTGGGAATTATAGATGCTGGTCATGTTGTGTATATTTGTGTGTGTGTGTGTGTGTGTGTGGGGGGGTGTTATAAGTAAGTGCATGTTCTGACAGTGAAAGTGTGAAATTGAAGCATTATAGAGACGGAGGCAGCGGCGTCGTTATGGAGAAAGAGAGGAAGGAATAATGGACATTCTGGCAGAGTAGTGGACTTACTCACTGACTGATGAAAAGCCACACACACACACAAAGACTCAGACAGTGAACTAGGTCCCATAAGCAGCCCGAGAGGCGCAGAGAAAGAGAAACAACACAGAAAAGGCAGAGCAACGAGAGAAATGAACAGTGTGCACGCTTGTCTCTGGTACAGTTTAATCCCTTTTATGGACATGCCCCTGGCAGCAGATCAGCGCGACGATGACGTGATTGGACAGTGTCTCCGAAAGTCTCCCAAAATGCAACTCTCACACGCAAAGAAACGAGTGTTCGCACAGTGCTGAATGCATGCTGGGAAACGGCAGCATGGCCGACCACGCGCACACACACACACACACACACATGCACACCTTTGCACCTGGGAGCGAAAACGGTCTCGAGCACTGAGACCCAAATGTAGTCTGCTCACAACAGTCGGAGTGTGATTGGAGGGAAACACATTCCTCCAGTGTGTGTGTGTGTGTGTGTGCGCGTGTGTGTGTGGGGGATGCCAGGATTAGGCAGATGGAGATGAGGAATAGCGGAGGCACTGGGGAGGGAGATCAGAGCAGAGGGATGCGCGGAGCAGCACATTGTGTTTGCTCAGCAGGATGCAGAGAAACTCCAGCATCGTATCATCACTGAGTCACGTGTCGGTCACTCTGTTTGCAGGTTATTGTCACATTCATGATCATCGTGTGTGTTAGATGCAGCAGGAGCATCCTGGAGGTAAAAGACCTGTGCAGGAATATTGGCGTGGGTGTAAACACAGCTCAGGCTGCAGTCTAGACACAGCCTGGCTTCACCTGATGCAGCTGATTGCACATTACTTCACATTACTTAGAAACCGCTTCATCACGTCATCCACCGTCCTGACACGTTGAACTTGTGTTGTGTTTTTCCTCAGAATTAAATCTCGTTGTGCTGTCTGTGCCCTGCGCGTCCAGCTGCTGCCTCACAACAACCCCGTGCGTCATGTATTTGGTTTGATGCACGGCGGCTGAATAAAAACACTACCTCCTGCTCATCGCTGTCTTTGTATTTGAAACTTATTTTGAATTCGTGGGGCGGTTGGGTGAATTTATCGGGCTTGAGCAAACACCCTGAAGCAGCAACGCAGCTGTCATCTTCCCCCGTTAGGGATTGTCTGGTGATATTTTGTTCTATAAAACTATTGCCTCACACATAAAACCACAGGCATCTTATTTCACATAGCTTTACAGCCCGGACCCATCCTGTGCGCCCGCTGACCGCGTCCAACTGATGATGAACCCCGCTGAGATGTAAATTCAAAAAGAAGTGTCGATTGTCGCGTTGTTTATTCGCCACCGACATGAACAGAAAAATGCCTCCAGGAAGTGTTTGCCGAGCAAAATGTGTGCTCGCTAATAAGACGTGGCCACAGCAGATTTATCGGCAGGTTCAGGTCTGCGTGGACAAATGTGTGTCTGTAGCTCAGACTCATGACCGTGTGCATGTGTGAGACGTACAAACCGTTCCGGATTTACAGCCACGCTCTGGTTGTCTGGGAGAATCCTTGGGTTCCTGTGAAACGGCCCTCTGTATTTCACCTTTACAGCAGCAGGAGTGTCTGCATCGTGACGACTGTCCAATCACGTGCTGCTCATTTTGATGGAGGTAGAGGTTGTGAGGACGAGGAAAACCCATCCTTCATGGTGTGGCCGTCTGAGAGGGACGGACACGGTGGCAGAGCCTGCCTGCGTGCGTGTGTGTGTTTGTTTTAGCCCAAGGACCTTCTGTTCTGTAATTAGTTTTTCCTGCGGTATGTTTTTCCAGCCCTCCCTCCCTCCATCCATCCATCCGTGCAACAGATTGCAGCGGTGATTCTGGAAATCCGGAGGATCAGGCTTCACACGCGTGCGCACTCACGCAGGCATATGAATGTAATCAAGTCTGCAGCGGCACATGTGGCGACGCGGGGACAAGAGAAAGAGAAGATTTAGGTGTCTTTATAATCTGTGTGTGTGTGTGTGTGTGTGTGAGCCCTCAATAGGTCGCAATAGCGGCAAGCTATCTAATTTTCAGGACTTACTCTCACAAAGCCAGCTTGATTTCACCAACCGGCAAATCTCTTGGAGTGTGTGTGTGTGTGTGTTACCAACACATGGTGAAGATAAGCCTGTGGGCTCAGGTTGGCCATGATTCCACTCTGGCGTGCACCTTTTTCGCCCTACTTGTCTCCACTGCGTGCCCTCTGGACGTGCTCATATAAATACTCTGTGCATCTTCGTGTCCCAGGAGTCCGTTACACTTTACACATCGGTGCATCACAACCACGCTGTAAACTTCCCACTGCTGCTGTTTGGTCGATGTTTGTTGCTTTGCCTGATTTTTTTGTAACGGAGCGGAGACTGAGAGCGGACAGCTGCTGATAAATACCATTAACCAGCAGCACACTCTGCTCATATCCGTCTCTCTGATTATCTTTCCGTCTCTGTTTCAGCTGACACTATGTTTTCGTGCCTTCGACAGCTCTTTGTGACGATCCTTTTTTGTTTTTAATAACGTCGCGTTTGGCATTCACCCCACTGAACCGGCCTACAAACCTCTTCACGTTTCTCTCGCTCTCTCGTATTATCTCCTCCTCTCGCCATGTTTTAAATTCTGCATTTGCTCCTCCTGATTTCTCGAGGGGATTGATTGCATTAAATTTCATTCTTTTCAATCTGCGCTGTTACTGAAACAATGAAGTGCACGAGCCCACACCTAGCGCTGGGCAGAGGCAGTTACAGATTAAATAAACTCATGGCACCAATGCAATTATCTGATATGGGAGATTAAAACATTGAGGTTTATCCCTGGCAGTTGATAAAAGCAGGAATCGGGGCAGCTGACGATGATAAACAGCGGAAATGATCTTAATGAAAGTCAAATGGAGCACTTGTTGGTAAACTGATTGTCGGTGCACGGACTTTCCTCCCTGTCTCGCCGTTAAATTCCAGCTCCAGCAGCGGTGAGCTAAGTAACACTACCTCCCCGCTCTTAGCTCCCTGGCTGTTGAGCTACTTCACAATCACGCAACGCACCTCCTCTCCTGCAATCAGCTCAGACGAGACCCATTGAGGGCAGTAGAGGCGTTCACCTCTTCGTCCTTCCCGCTGTCGCGCTCTGACAGGGAATACAGAGGACTGCTTCTCATTCAATCATTTAGGCACACAGTAAATATTTGATGTCCAGAACAGGCCTGTGCTCATCCCAGTCTTCTCTGGCTCTCGGTAGTTTTAGTATCACCTTCCCCTCTCGTCCTGAAGTGCTCTGGCGTCACCACACCCTTCAGTCGCTCCATCATTCTCTCATTCGCCGATGTTACATTATTCTTCCAGGCAAGGTCCTTAGTTAAAGGTCTACGCTATAATTGCACCGAGGCGCCTGCCTGCTGAAACACTGTCACCCCGCTGGCAGCTGTACTCTGATTTATGTGGTTGAAGACATTTTATTCAGTCAGAATGATGGAGAGAGCCCTTGAGGCCTCACAGGATTGAATGCTTATGACACAGAAGCTTAAGATTTAGTGGCCGTGTTCATCTAAAGCAGTAATTGGTTTGTTTACATCAGTGCCGCCTTCATTTATTGGAGCTTATAGGGTTTTTTTTGAGAGTAACAATTAATATTTGTTCTCTGTAATCCATAAAATACGCAGCAGAGGAGACGTAGGTGCTTCCACAGGCTCCACATGGATTCACCCACTGACATCTCACCTGAGCCGGCGAGGGGTCCTGCTCCTGTTGCTTCTCTCATAGCTGTGGAAACAGCATGCAAAGAATCAGCTAAATAATGTAGGAGAGTCTCCCCTTTGTCCTGTCAGCGCGTGCACTCCTCCTCCTCCTCCTCCTCCTCCTCCTTTGTGCAGCGCGTAACGACGCGCGAGCACCACGTAGCTCATACTGAGTTCTTCAGGTGTATTGATGTCACCGTCACACAGGTGTGCAAAGTCGATTGTGTGTGGTGAGCAGCTCGTGCACCCGCTCTGTGTGTGTGTGTGTGTGTTTGAAGTGTATGCATGTCGCGGTTTGCTGTCTGAGCACAAACTTCGTCCTGGGCTACAGCTGACCTTTTATGGCATTTGAATAAACTAAGGACACACAGACAGACACTGACACATGGCTGACCTATAATCTGCATAAAACACGCTCACACACACTCACTCATCCATATGCAAGCGTACTATGCAAGTCCTCCGTAACTCGGACCCCGGCAGATGGTTACTGGTGGCGAACCCCCGGCGTCTTCTTTTACCTTTGCAGAAGGGGTTAAGCGGGTCGGAGCGGGTTTGTGGAGGGTTAACCTCACTGAATCGGGCAAACCACTTATGTGCTGCCTCCTTTCAGGCTAGCCTGGACCCCCCACCATGTGTGTGTGAGAGACCGAGAATGAGTGTGTGTCTGCGTGAAGCGATTCACCCACACACACACACACACACACACAGCATGCTCCCACCGCTGACAGCCGTGGCCTCGCGTTTTCAGGAGAGAGAAATCTGACATTATGTAATCTGCAAAGTGGTTGCCTATCCGAGCTTTTTCACTCCATCACTGTAGCATAACATCAGCGGCAGCGATCGAAACCATCTGCTGCGTTTGAGGTCGCCTCGGAGGTCAAACCCTCCTGGAAATGGATTCTCTGTTTTACTGCTGTGCTGTTTCTCACATCGGGACTATTTCTACTGTAGCTTTACGACAGTTTACTGATGCTTTAATGTGTTAAATGGTGTCTTCTGTTGCTGCTGCTGCTCGATTTCCAACATATCCATAAACGTTAAACTCTTAGAACTTTCACAGAGTCGAAGGCCAAATGAAAATGTGGTGTCAAGCCTGGCTGCACGCGGGGAAAACATCTCCGCCCACGAAACGTAACAGAAGGTTTGCAGGAGGTTGCTCTCCACAACTTGTGATTTACTGTCTCTGCTGTGTGTTTCGTTCCCGTTCATGACACCAGAATGGCTGGATTAGCAAACATGGTGTGTGTGTGCAGCTCGCTGATGCCAAGCTACAGGATGAAACAAATACTGTATGTCGCGCCTGGATTCAGAAGCGAGGGTTCCCGCCGTGGCTGTTTGGTGCATCTTATAATCTGCCACTCTGGACTTCTGTCGGACGGCGTCGCATGTTCCTGCGTGACCTCATCCATGCTCCCGCCACTCGAGCTGCTCAAGCCAACTCCCCTCCGGCGATCCATCCATCCATCCATCATCCCTTCACCTGTGTCAAATAATTGCAAAGAGAGAGGCGACCTGAGTGAGATGGAAGATGACAGTGACACAAAGAAGCGGCGTGAAATGATGCCGCCTTGGAGGAGATAATGTCATTTCCTTCAGCTGACTGTGTTCCAGGCTGTGGCAGAGCGGGTAATTGAAGCAGGAAGCCGGGCCCTTTAAACCCTCCCCACAGTGTCTCAAACGCAGATCAGGCTCCGTGATAGTGTCTCCGCCGCCACAGTGGCTAATTACACCGTGAGTCCCCGAGGACCAGTATCAGGCTACACTCATAACGACACACCACACCTCGTCAAGCGCTGTTTAAAGCAGAGACAGGGCGGGAAGAAAGGAACGAGGTGCTCGAGATAATTAAATTGGTATCCGTTGCCATCTTCTGCTACGTCTTCCTCTTTTCTGCTGTCACTTCGACGCTCTGTCTGTCTTTTACCTCACGGCGTGTGACTCTCATCTCACATTAACGCGCGTCCTGGATGGATGGATTATAATTAGGCAGCACAAAGAAGCACACATCCAGGTGTAAATCTATGCATAGCGCACGGAGCAGCTGTCGTGTAAAGGTGGACAGAGATGCGTTTGATCACAGCCAGAACATTTGTAGCTACGTGAGCGGAGAGACAACTTCCATGTACTGATCAAACCGCAGCAGTCGTCGTTCAGATCCAGTGTGTTTTCGTCAGGAGCTAAGCATAAAGGAGGTTATGGTTATTTTTGAAGGATGACAGTGTCATTAGAATATGCACGTGTTCAGGAAAGGATAATATAACATATTTCATTTTATTCACGTGCAGTAATCTGAACGAATCCACTTTTCCTGTTTATCACCAGCCAACCTGAGGTCAAATCGACCTACTGCCAGTTTGTGGGAGCTGAACGTGTGGAACAGTCCTTCCTGCGACATTTCCTGCAGCGTTCGTTCGGTTGGAGATGAAACGTTTCCAACGTGGGCTTTGGGAGGATAAATCTACTTTGATTTGCAAAGTGTAAACACATTGAGCCAAATAAGCGTGTTGGTGACGGTGCGTGATGCTGAGACCCGCCGTGGGCTCCGTCACGTGGTCATCGCGGCGTCGCAGCGTGTCCCCCTCCACCAACGCGTTGGGTCAGTCCTACACAAACCTCTGCTCTTCACACGTTCAGCTGGAGTGAGTCACAGAGATTAGAGGGTGGGAACCAGAGAAAGGGCCCACGGACACTTAAACGTCCTCCTCTCTTTGTCCTTTGTCCTGTGCTTGTTGATGTAACACAGCGTGTCCCCCTCCTCTTCCTCGTCGTCTTACATGAACATGCCAGCGCCCACGGGCAGCTCTAAGTCCGGAACCCCCCCCCTCTCATTACATCGAGCATTACACCCCGCACTTCTCCCTCCTCTCCCCCCGTTCCTCTTGTTGTGCTGTTTTTTCGTCGTGTGCCATCACTCTTCGCTTTCACAGGTAATACGATTAACCTCCAGATTCAGGAAAGGGAAAATAGCCTGTGCTAAGACCACGACATTAATCCTCTGCACACCAGATTTGTGTCTCTCTCCCACTTTCTCTCACCCATTCCCCTCCCTCCCTTTTCCTCACCCGTCCTCCCACCCATTGTGGCGACTGAAAGAGCCACGAGTGAAACACACACACAGGACATACGTTTATATAATGTACATAAATGTGCATAAATAGAACGTCCAGACCGGGACAGTGCGCAGTGATGTTCACACATAAAACCCATAAAGTCCGACTGCAGGCTGCACAAACAAGCCATTCACAGAAGTAATGTTCTGCCAGAGGGGGCTGTGGGAAAATGAGTTTTTGGATGGATTATTCCTCTGCTGTGTAATCTGGCCTCGTGCCTCGGTCTCTGCTCCTCTTGTCCTCCGTAGTGGCACGCTGTCTCCAGTCCGCAGTGCGCACACACTTTCCAAACCTCCCACGGCGGGTGGAACAACTTAGGATTAGTGAAAACATAGTTTCATGCCTGTCCAAAATGTTCCAGAATCCGCGCAGGATTCGACAAAGTGACTTGCTGTGGCCGTCCTGTGATTATGGCCTGGGTTGTGTTGTGTGCAGCTCTGTGGGGGATTTGGCTGATAGACATATAATATAAAAAACAAACATGGTCGTAACTATAGACTCGTAATGTAGAGAGGAAGAGTGAAGAGTTTCACCGTTATCATGAATACGCGTGGTAACGGAAGCAGAGTTCCTTTAAAGTTCCTTTACGCTGAGCAACCAGGCCCGTCAGGAGGGAGACGCACACAGGACCAGCACACATGCTCCACGTCAGGAGGAGCCCCCCCATCAAGTTATACTGGATCAGGACTGAGTTCATTTCGCCGTGTCCTGATCCTGCACACTCCAGCGCCACTCCTCCTGCCCTCCTGGAGGACTTCTGGCAGGTTCCAGGTGGACTGAGGGCCTGCGATGCCCCATGTGGGAGCTGATGAGAGCCGCTTGATAACATCTGAATAGTGATAGGTGATGAAATCTTCAAAAACAAGCTGAAGTTGTTTTTCCCCAACCCTCAGACCTTCAGTAAATGTTGATTACGCTTTCAAAATGTCACCTCTGTGGACGGCTGCCTTAAGGCCGTGTGAAATAAAGTGTTTGCAGGTCCCTTCATCCCAAAGTTGTCTTCTAGGGCGCCGCTTAAATCCGGGCCGCGCCGCCAAAGTAACACAGGAGTGAATCAAGGTGAATCTTGTTTTCATCAGAAAAGCCAACGAAAACAATTCCACAGTTTCTCGTGGCATTCATCACAAAGAGCTGCTGCTGTGCAGCTGATGATCAGGCACGAAACAATCAGCGGACCCGTCGTTGTCAGGAGAAAAGGGTTCATTTAGAAATGCGCGGCTGAAAGAGCATCGCTGCGTTCGTCTGCTGTGATTTACGTTCAGCGTCTGGACAGTTCTCACCACGTGACTCTTTTTTTGATCCTCAGCCCTCAGAGCCGCGGCCGTGATGTGGGGGGGGGGACTGTGGTCTGCTCTTTGTGTGTGTGTGTGTGTGTGTGTGTGTGTGTGTGTGTGTGTGTGTGTGTGTGTGTGTGTTCTCCTCTGCGAGTTGTGCTGCTGGAATGCAGAAATAAATCTGACCTGTTCAGCTTTGTAACAAATCAGATGTCTACATTATCACTTCTCCTTCCTCTTTCTCTTCTTTCTCATGTCCTTGTCTGCCTCCGTGTTCCCGCCTCTTGTTACACTTGTTGCAGGGAAGTGTGAAAGCTGTCTTTTGTCAGACAGCCTAGAGAGATCTTGAAAGGTTCAACGCGGTAGTCTATTATTTTACCTTGTAGCTATATAATTTTAGTTTTTCTCCTTCAGGGGATGAGTTATTGAATAACTCTAAAGTTTCAGAAGGCGACGTCACTTCTTCTCCTTCTTTCCTCTGTGTTTGTTCATAAAGACGATTCAGTGCTTTTAGTTCAGAGACTCACATTTTCACTTTTACTGTACAGATTAGTAAAAAGTCTGAGCTGTGGTGCGTTTGAAGTCCTTACGTGTGTGTTACAGGCAGAAACCCTGCATTTGGTATCTGCCTAGTTTCATATTTCAAGTGTAGTTTGCGGAGTAGGAGGATGCAGAAGGTCACAGACTCCTAGTCCATCCCCCACCAGGTGTGTCCTTGAGCCGGACACCCAGCGCTAGCTCCCTGTAAGTCGCTTTGGGTAAAGAGTCTGCCAAGCAAAGTAAAGTAAAGTAAACAGCTGCTCGGTTGAGTTAAAGGTCTCCCGGGAAAGCAGTGGTCAGTAGGAACGAGCAGGCGAATCAGAGGCTGATAAACGACATCGGAAGTGTGAGTCAGAAGTACACCTGCACTTTTCAGGTTCTCGTGTGTGCGTGTGTGTGTGTGTGCGTGCGCGTGTGTGCACGCGCTGCATATTCATGACGGCAGTGAAGAAACTGCTGACTTACATATAATCTGTTAATACTGCTGCTGAAAGAGTTTGCGTCTTTCCAACAGAGGCAAATAAAAAGTCAAATCCTCCAGAAGTTCAGCGAAGCCCTGCAAACATCAGAGTGAATTAGTGCTCATTAAAGGAGACACCGCTCTGTAAAACCCACTGCTGAGGAGCAGCGAGCCTGCAGCTCTGTCCTCCTGCTGCCGTCGGGCGGATGCGCTGTGGTGCATCCAGCCTAATGTAAGTCTAACAGTTGCTTTGCATATTTCTACCCCGGGGGCACAGACGACATCCTGCACATGTAGCACATGAGCAAATATAGAAATGTGAAATGTTCTTTTATCTACAAATCATAAACACAAAAAGAGGAAGGAATCTTTGATCCTTCTTTGTCGTGCTTGTGAGTGACAGAGTAAAGCTTCTGTCTCCTGCTGCTCCGCCTCCCTCCCCGTCGCTTCTCCCTCACATATGTTCCCCCTTCCTCTGCCTCCCCCCTCCCCTCCTCGTTCCCTGCTGGCCGTCCCTCCGGTCAGCAGCAGAGAGTCTAGATGTTGCTTGTCAATAATTGAATGAGTAGGGAGCGCTCCCCTCTTAACCAGGGCTCTGAATTATTAACCCGCGTGCTCATGTGAAGTGTGTGTTTCTCTGTTATCCGATGTGAGTGTACATTTGCCTATGCATAAGTATGGGCCCGTGCTAAAATCATTTCCTGTCACAGGATGATGGAGCATGGTTCCCGGTACCTTCTGCATCCCGTGCCTGGATTGTTCTGAATGGGCGAGTGTGTGTGTGGAGGTAGATATCCAGGGAATACACGGCATACATGTTTTATAAATGCCTGTCTGCGCTGCCTGGAAAATGAGACGCTGTCTTCATTTGTCTTGTTTTGGAGAGCCCATGGTCACCTGTGCGTTGGCGGCCTGACACTAAACTATGCAAAGCGTGTTTGGTTGCGAGCAGAGCGTGGAGCCTGATGCAGTTTTATGTGTCACCACAGAGCTTTAGCAGGTGAAGGCGTAGCACCGGGTATTAATGTTGACATGCAGCAAGCTCCTTAAGTTATCATGTCTGTGTTTGTGTCCTTCTCTTTGCTTGCTGTGTGTGCGTGTGTGTGCGTGTGTGTGAGAGCGAGTGGGCCCCTGTGCTCGAAGCCAGTAGCTACATACATCTCAATGAAAAGTGCAGCATCCATCAGGCACCCAGCAGACCTGTGCTGAGAGAGCTGGAGGAGGCCTCAGTGAGTTAGACAGACCCGTGCGGGCAGATGGATGTTGTTTATGGATGGCAGGATAGGTGTAAGATGCTTATTTATTTCTTTTCTTGTGGGTGAGACCGTTCAGTTGCAGTGTGAGGTTCATTTGTAAGATCACAGCCAAACGGCAGAGGCGCAGACATATTGCAGCAACGTGTGCATCTTTATTACCGTCGCTCTGCAGCTCAAGTGCTTATTTTAGTTATAATAACAAGACTTTTACGATCATAACCAAATAAATGGGAAGATTATTGCTCCTCTCCATCTCAGCTGTGCAGCAGCTGAAACCTCTCTACACTCTCCACGTCTCTCTCCTTTTGCTCGCCGCGCGCTGATTGATTATGCACCGCGGCTAGACAGCTCTCTTCGACACAACAAAGGAAATCCGTCCGCCAACTCGCCCGCGCCGTGCATGACCATGCACCCCACCTTGCTGTGAATTTTAATTGGTTCGTCTGTAGGATTTCACAGGGGTGCTGCAGCGTTGGATGCTGCGGTTGGGGGAGAAAAAGGCTTATTAACTCCTCACCTTTCAGTGTGAGGCGGGCGTGTGCTCTCAGAGTCGACGCGATGCAGCGCTGCACAGTGTGTTAACGCCTCGTTACTGTACTTCTAACAACTAGTTCCTCTGTGAAGCTCTTCCTGTTGGTTGGTTTAAAGTTTTGTCCGTTTACTTATGAGCTATAGACTTCCATTTTGCTAATGACCCCTGAAGACTTGATGATGATGATGATTCATCACATGGTTGTCAGCCATGTGCCGCTAACAATGAGGCGCCATCAGGCTCGGAGAAGCGCTACCTTGTTAGCCTATCCTTTGAGGTCCTGGGACTTTGTTGTGGAAGCTAATTAGCGTTGTGTCTTAGCGCTGTGGAAGACTTGAGAAGTTGAATGTGAAGGTGGCGTGTAGACGGGAAGGTGGGCGTCCTTCCCTGTTGCCTGGATGATTCATCACGTGCATCGGAGATGTTAATTCTATGTTTTTCCGAGAACCTGAAAGGCATATAGTGATCTACCAGTCTTGTTAAATGCGGACAAATTGCCCTGAGTGTGTGCAACCCGCTAGCCGGCCTTTGATGTGCTCGCCCTGAATATTGCTGTAATCAGCAGCTAAGGTTGGAGTATTGGCTGCTATCATTACACTCATTTTGTCAAGTGAAGCCGCGTCGCCTGCCTTTGCCTGGTGATTAAACAACCATGAGAAGATCAGCCATTAAAACGTCCTTGAGACAGGACGGCGAGCCCTGCTTGTTTCTCGCTGGCTGCTCCTGGATACCTTTTCTGCTGCCGTTGGGAAATCAGATGAATGCTGATCAGTCAATGGAGCGCACTAAATGGTTAACAGACACGCGTCTGTTTCAGTGAGCAGTGCTGCCATGAACAGACAGGAGTGAGTGGAGATTATGTCAACGGCTGTGTTTTCATGTTTCAAACCAAAAAAACAGGAGCTGCCTTTGTTCAGAGGGGAATTAATTCTAGTCACATCTATCGTGTCCAATAAAAGATAAACATTTTCATCTCATCGCGTGTTAAAATTAGCAAAATGTCCTTTGAAAGAAAAACTCTGTGTTGAAGTATATTTTGTTTACTTTATGCAAAATGAATCAGCGAGCTGTAATAGTGTGGTTCTTCTTAACCCCTCCCCGGCTGGTATGTGCTCATACATGTGACTGGTAGAGAGCGTACAGAGTGTGTGAAGAAGCACTTTAGAGGAAACTATACGTAGATTGTTGTGTTTTTATGTATGCTGTGTTTTCCCCAGCATGCTTTGCTGCACATGTGCCGTGGTAAGAGGTAATGGGACGTAGACTCTCAGCAAAGACACTAGAAGATCTGTCCAACTAGCTTTGAGCACTTTGTGTGCCTTTATTTGAAAAATCGATGCACACACACACAGAGGGAGCGTTCTATATCCACACAGGACTGAACACACACACACACACACACACACAGTAATGCTTCATTATTTTATGTGTTTTCTGTCACTGTTGAATCTCTATCATTTTATTTCAGCGCAGGCACACAACCAGTCGCATGCACAAGCAGACACACACACACACACACACACACACTCACAGCAGTGTTGCAGCCTCAAAGGAGACAAATGATGGGAATGAAGTGGCATAAAGGCAAAGATAAAAAATGGGGGAAGAGGGAGACGGCGACAGTGAAAAAGCAATGAGGGCTGACAGAGTGAGGAAAAAGAGTGACACGATCAAAAGGATGAAAAGACGTAACGCTGGAGCAAAAGATGAGAGGGGAAGAGTGTAGTGGACAGAAATGATTCCAACAGAGTTATGGACAGACGGATTAAAAAGAAGACTGGCGGGGATGTGGAGTGACAGGAGGGGAAAACGACAGCGGCGGTAGTCAATATAAGACTGACTGAGAATGAGCTGTGACAAGAGGAGAGAAGGACTACAGACAGATATATGACCCCAAACATCATAATCTAAATGTGTACGGCGATGAGGGCCATGCGCTCCAGCCCGTTAACTTCACATGACACTCTGTGCGATCCTACCACAACCTTTAGGTTGGACACTTGGCGTTCACGGTCAGCCGCAGCATGCGACGGTGGTAGCCTGACTGAAACACAGCTCTAACAAGCTGCCGGTGCTCAGAGCACAGCGAAAAGGTCAAACTAGCCTTAACGCCGACAATGATGTAAAAAAAATAATGTGACAGCTTCGGAAAAAAAAACATTTCTCAAGGTCTTAAAGCAATAATTTCAGTTAACATGGCTGACGGCTTTACAACACTTTACAAAAACCGGCCTGGTAGCTCAATGGGTTAAGCGTCAGACTGGGATGCAAGAGTTTGTGGGTTCAAATCCTGTCTGACTCCTAGTCCATCCTCTACCAGGTGTGTCCCTGAGCCAGACACTCAGCGCTAGCTCCTTGTAAGTCGCTTTGGATAAAAGCGTCTGCCAAGCAAAGTAAAGTAAAGTAAAAGTGTCCCCTCGGAAGCTCTGACGACTTCCGGAGTAAATCCGAATCACACGCAGCGATCCCACCACTCATTCCGTGCAGATGTTTTTATTAGATACGTGTAATTTGATTTGACTAATGACGTTACAAATGACTTGAACATCGCTGCCAGTAGCCTGGGGAATGTGCTGCTGTTCCCTTTTTTGGGAAAATGAAATACATGGCATGGCTGTCTTGATCAGTTATGAGGATGTTTATGTGTGTGTTTAGACACTGATGACTGTTACGCACATAAAAATGCAAATAGCACTCAGACGTGACTGGATCGCTGCAGCAGGACGACGCCTGCGCAGGAACCAGTCCGTACTGCTGTGGGGAAAAAAAGGCCGTGGATTAAAACGTAATGACTTGATGTATTCTCGGTGGTCTCACAGGCTTCCAGTAAACTTCTGAATATTTAATTAATGACAATCGTGAGCTCACCCTGTCTCCCAAAAATCACACCCTATGGAAATAAACTGCAAAACTGGTATCAATGCGTTTTCATTAATAAAGTGAAAATAGCAGCATTTCCCAGCAGAAGCATCAGGTTATGGGCACGATTTTCTCCACCCAGCCCACCAAGATCTCCACACTTTAAACACAATTGCATTTGTGGAAGATCGCTCCATCTCTCACTGCCACAGTAGGTTGTGGGTAATTGCTCTTCTGGGAAACCTAACAAAAATAAAAGAGCCGATAAGATATGATACAATAGACCATGTGAAGGCTGACTGGAGTCCGTAGGGCAAGGGATGAGTGGAGAAAGTGGAGGAGAGGAGAGCGACAGGGGGACAGAGTGAAGGAGGATGAGGTCAGGAGTCTGTCCTTAGCAACATGTGCGTGGAGGGGAGACAGGAGGAGGGGAGGGAAAGGACAAACACACAGGGAGAGAGAGAGAGAGAGGTGATGCTGAGAGCGGTGGATAACTCGGCGTAATTACCTGTATGTTACGGACATTGTGACATTATTTCGGTGCTAACTCTGAAGCCTTAGGTGCCGACCTGAAGCTACAACACCCCCCCCTCTTTCCGCCACAGTCTGGAACCTGGCTGCAGAGATTTGCTGCCGTTCAGCCACAGGAGCATTAGTGAGTTCCAGACGCAGTGAGTGTCCACTTCATCCAGAAGCTGCCGGACACGGTTGAGATCATGGTTCAGTGCAGAACATTCAAGTTCATCTACACCCAATGAGGCACATTTCTTAATGTCATTATCGTGTGCGCTGGTGCATTGGGTTGAAGCAGGAGAGACCTCCCCCAGAAGGGTGGTGGCTCCCTGCTGGAGTGCTTATGAGCCTCTTCTACTACTTAGTTTTAGCACGGAGGCAGAAATCTCTGAGGGAAACCAATCACCTAACACAGCGAGCGAAGTCCATCCCGAATGTAAGAACAGCATAATGAGCTGCTTTTCAGCGCGCGCGTCCTGTAGCAGCCGAAACATCGTTATGTGGAGTCGATAGAAAACATAAACAGGGAAGCGGCTTCACCACCCACTACATGATATTAGCTCGTCTACCCTGAGGCTGATGTGGCAACGTATTGTTGGAGTCAAGAGGCCAGTGCACCGATAATAAGAGACATGATGTGTTGAACAAATGAAGGAGGAGCAAGCGTGGCCGAGGTAAAGTGGTGGGGGGGTGGGGAGGGCTCGACCTTTGGGGCTGCGAAGCTTATCGACTCATTTTTAATATTTAGGATGACGCTGTATTCATTCATCAGCAGTAGCAGAGCCCTGTGGATGGAAATACCTCGGCGAGCTGATGAGAAAGTGGGTCAGCTGACGCGTTTTTACACATTGTCTACAGTAACTGGACGAATGTGGACGTGAGAGAGTGTCAGGTGGTCCGGAGGAGGTGTGTGTCTCTGAGAGGGAGGGACGGAGATGGAGACAGACAAAGCAGCAGCAGGAGGGCCGAGGATGGCAAGGAAGGAAGATGGAGAAAGGAGGAGTGGAGAGGAAGACGAGAAAGAGGAGGAAAGGCTGACGGCTTGAGCTGAGAAGATCAGTCCGCTTAGTGTCTGTCAGTTCGACAGGAGAGCGACTGAAAACAGCTGGGGGCTCTCACTGCCTGTGTGTGTGTGTGTGTGTGTGTGTCACTGCCAACACAGGCTGCCCTGTGTGTGGTGCGTGTGTTTACCCCAGAGAGAGAGAGAGAGAGATGGGGGGCATCACAAGGACAGCCAGAGATCAAAGACACACCCTCGCACATGCCCACACAGACAGAAAGCAGCCGGCGTTGGCAGTGATTGGTCAGCCCGCTGCAACTGTTGGATGTGATCTCGCTACCTGCAGAGATAATAAATTCGGGGAGGTCACACACACAAACACACACACACTCGCACCACCTGCAGATGCCCAGTCGCAGCAGTTCCCACACTTATTATTTTAGAGCTGTCATCACTGCACCAAGAGAGAGAGAGAGAAGGAAGGAGTGAGGGAGGAAAGTAGACACGGATTCAGCTGTAACGGGCTGATCGAGGGACAAATAGGAATCCAGCCTATGAATTGTAGCAAGGAGCACGTGGAGATTGTGTCCTATGTAATTTTAGACTATAATGTCCTGGTACACAATGTTCTGCCCTCCCTCCTCCTGCGCTCGCCTCCCTTTCTCCTCATTTCTCCTCATCTGGGAGGACACGCGCCGACTCTGCCTCGTTCCTCCTCGTTCCTCCTCGTTCCTCCTCTCTCCTCTTCCAGTCCCGCTCTTCATTCAGAGCCGTTCGCCCATGTGCTTTACTCTCTGTTTTATTCAGCACCGTTGATGTTTCTGTTCCTGTTATTTGAGCTTACCTAACGTGTTCAGAGAGACGGAGAGTCTGCTGCAGCTTTATTGGCCTGTGGAACACTGCACCAACAGTTATCATACAACAAATGGCCTTTGTTTACGTCCGTACTACTCATTTCCTGTCAAAATGCCGTAGAGCAACTGTTAAAAAAGTGTTTTTTTAAAGAGGAGTCGAGTTACACTCGCGTCTCCTTTCACAGTCCACTCACCCCTGCTGAGTGACAGATGCATAACAGCTGGCTGGGCCACCTCACTCACATCCACTCTGACATTTATGTAACTCATGCTCACAAAGATGTGGACGTGAGGTGAAAACAACACATGATCTTTGGCAATATCGTGTAATATTGTGCCAGCGCCGCCGTCCCAGTGTGTGTGTGTGCGTGTGTGTGTGTGCGTGTGTGCGTGTGTGCGTGTCCTGCACACGATCTTCAGTGAAGTCCCTCGTCCACGCCGGCGCGATGATTACTGTTTTAGAGGAAAGTTACGATGGCCACAAAAAAAGCTGACACAGCCGTTGGGTTTTCTTTTCAAGGCCAAACTGCAGCAGCGCCTCACTTTGAGAAAGAAATTCTTCGAGTTGGATTAACTTCGTTAATAAGCACGTGACCCTCCTCCTGTGCATGTTTAGCATAGAACACATTTACATTAATAGTACTGACTCAGGGGTTAAAGGGCATTTATATCCAGCTGTTTTTGTCATATTTTGTACATCATAACATATTTTGAGTGTTTGTGCAGAGAAAAACTTTGAGAATAACCAAATGTGTAACGATCTATTAGCTGCTAATACTTGGCTGCTAAGTGTCTCCATATCTGAGAGAAGAGCGTCGTCCCTGCAGTGTGTGTGAACACTTTGTGTTTGCGCTGTGTGACGGCTGACTGAGGGGTTAGTGTGGAGTCATAGGAGGAGTGGACCTGGAGGGACAGAAGTCCTGCACTCATCAAATCACCTGCTTCTGCAGTGACTGGTGATTCCTGCTATTCAGTGGTTATTTTCTACCTTTTAGCCTGTGATTAATTATTCAAACAGGCCCGGAGGCTAAAATATGAATCAGTCTGATGAATCTATATATCTGTCTGTACGAGAAAATTATTTTAAAATATCTTCAAGTTCTCCACAAGTCAAGATGCAAATGTTCTTTGTTCCACGCAGCCACGTGTTACGGTGGCGAGATGACAAAAGTCTGTAGTAAACGTATTCCAACGCTCGTAAATGTGCGTTTAGTTGTGAATGTTTCAAAGCTAATGAAGGCAAACTGTCACTGCTTTTGTTGGGGATTCCCTGGAACCACTTCAACTGCCTCCAGCGATGTGTGAGCCTCATTTTATAACCACCAATGCAATTCTGGTAACGTTTTGCTGGTTGTTTTGTTCGTGCTCGTCTCCTTCCACATCCACGCCGCCACGTTACCGCGTGTGCTCGGCTCCTATTAATTTGCGTTCGGCTTTGTAATCCGGTTATTTGCCACTTGCTTCTCATTCTGGCAGAAAATATCAGTAATTAGGGCTCAGTGCTTGGCTGGCCACATTACTCTCGTCTTAGTGTTTTACTGAAGAGTGCTTGTTAAAATGGACCCGTGTTGCTTTGAAATGCAATGAGCCAAATCCACCCCCATTGTTGGAAACCACCCGTCTCTCTCCACCACTCCCGGTGCCAGCCAACCCGGCAGGGTCACGAGTCACCAGTTGATTTTCCCAAAGAGTTGATTAAAAACTAATCTCATTTGTGAAACCTCGTAAAACCGGCGCTTCCGCCATAAATTACTTTCGCCTGCGAAACGTTACAATTTTCCAGCTTGTTGGCCCCTAACTATAATTGATAACTAAGATGTCCTCTGCCGTTGACTGTTGTGTGTTTGGCAGTCGCATGGCTTCTTTCTGAGCCGTTTCCAGGCCGACGAAAACAAATCTATCCTGCTCTCGCTCGCTGTAGCGCAGGTCTGTTAGCTTATACACCCGTAGTGGGATTACACACAGGTGGGGTCTGAGTTACAACTGAGTCTGAGGAGCCTCAACGTTGGAGAACAGGAGCCGACATGAGAGTGGCAGGAACCGCGCGCACGCCAAGGCGCGCGCCAGCGAGCCAATTTGCTGCGTGTCATAAACCCTTTTAGTGTGGCAGGCGGCAGTTAAAAGGCAGATCATGCAGCAGGAGAGGAGGCAGTAGCATGTAGGTAATCACTAATGGGCTTCTAACAGGCCGGCTAAACGCGGCTGATTGTGGTGTGGGTGGACATAATAGCAGAGACCGGCACTATACGCACTCGGAGAACCTCGTCACAGCCAGAGCTGAGCAAGTGGTCGACCCGACGCCGGCCCCAGCAGGAAGTAGATCTGGATAAAAAAGCTGGGAGAGCAGCGCTGTTTCCAGCTTAATCTAGATTAATAGTTGACAGGACTGTGATTCACAATCTCTAAAGTCTAATCATTGTTTCATTGATCTAATAAGCACGACGTCACTCACTGGCTCACAGCTTCTGATGTGAGCAGGTGCTGTGTGTTTTACATTTTCTAGGCTGAAGATGTCGGCTTGGAGCGTGGAAAAGCCGGAATGCTGATTTACTTTAGTTTTTACTGCTGTGCCTCATGTTTCCCCGGACAAACAGCTGATCATCAAACTGTGCTGGAGCCTTTACGACGCTGTGAGTTCATTGAACCCAGGACTGAGCCAAACAAGGTGGCCCTTAGGACGAACTCTGGTCACACTATGTGAGATGTTGTGGTTTCTAATGTAGTTTCAAACTGTCAGGACGCAGAACAGGAAGTGTTTGGTTCACGGTCTGTGTCCAACAGTTGGAAGTAACTGCAGGAAAACTTTCCATTCTACCTGTTGACTCTGCGGTCGTACTCCTACCGGTAAACGAGACTTCCGAGTACTTTCCCGCCATTTCAAACTTATTGTGCCTCCTTTGCCTTTGCTCGTCCTTTTCACTAATATTGGATAAGCATCTGATTTGTTCCGAGCTACTCATCCCATACGTCGATCCACTTCTTTCTCTTTTTGAATAATTCCTTTTGATGAATCCCTCGCTGGCCTTTGATCCGCGCAGCAGAACACAAGCACACTGAGCGGTGGAAGCGCATCAGATAGGGGAAGGCGCATTCTTCAGTGGGACTCTGAGCAGAGCTGTGAAGCCTTGATCAGCGCTGTGGGGGTTTGAAGAGAAACGGCTGCACATGGAAAGAGAAAAGCCACTGACGTGGGCGCTGTGGATCCTTTGTTCTGTGGAGATGTGACAGAGATGTATCGTTCAGAGCGGCGTGGCATATGGACGGCGTCACGCTCTGCTTTCTCCCGTTCTCAACCTTTTGTCCTACCTACCAAAAAAAACAACAAGCAGCACAGTTGATCTTCTTTACGTGAGCTCCCTGCACCGTTTCTCCCATCGTTTGCTTTTCAATGTGTTGTTTCCCCCCCTCCTGTCGTTACGAGATGCCAGAGGTACACGTCTTAGTTTTCATTTGTGTGCTCGGAGCAGGAGAAGCTCAGAGTCTGTGCGGCAAAGATGAGCTTTTCAAAACCTGCTTATTTTTTATCTTTTGTGTTTAAGCAGGTGGATCTCACTGTGTAACGCTGTTTGGATGTTAGAGCATGTGAATGCACGATTCCCCAGCTTGGATATTTCTACTGTCCCCTACACTCATACGTGTTACCAACAGTGTGGGCTGAGTTAAATACGTTGCTCAGGGGCACTCGTTCAGTGTTTGTTGAAGGAGGAAAGAACATCTTACTGACCTCAGACATCTCTAACCCGTCCAGAGGCCTTTTTCCACACAGCAGGATTACAGAGTTATCTGGACAACAGCTCTTTTACTTCAGACCGTGTTCCAGCTTTGGAGGATGCTCCGGGTTTCGCTCATCAAAAATATCCAGTTACCTCTGTAATCCTGCTTTTTTGAGAAAGGCCCGCGGACTCAACCCGGCCGATGTTGGGCCAGAAGCTCCTTTCACCAAAACACTGACGGAGTGCTGAGAATGCTGTGTGTGTCGTACACGCCGGACCTCGAGGCTCGGCGTTCCCGCTCCCGTTTATTGAGTCAGGACACTGCTGAAACGTCACATCACTAAACTAAGAGCTTCTTTACAGCTGGATGTAGATATGACGATACGTGTGGGTTGCAGCTTTAGCACATAAAATGTCACCGGGTTCATAAAGGACACCAACACTACGCTGCCCTAAAGTCTTTTCATTATGCTAACACTAGCTTTTGTCTGTGTCACAGACCTTATCAGCCTCTTGACACTGAAATTATGAGTTTGATCAAATATAACTACACACGCTCGACGTCAGTTGGCGTCAAATTCCAGTCACAACACAATGAAGCGCGCGCGCGGAGCAATTCCTTAATCACACGGGTGAGTGAGTGCCTGACATCTGCAAAATGCCAGCTCTTCAGAAATGAATAACAGCAGAGTCCTCGTGAGATGAGTCCACTGTGCGTTTTGGAAATCGTGCCGAGGGATTCTGAGAGGGTTTCATAAGCCCACAGGCCGGATCATTTTCCCAGCCCACGGAGGATTATGCAGCCCTTCAAGTCCAGTATAAAAACATAGTTAATGGGCTGTCGGCTGACATCGTGGTAACGCTGAAAAGCCACCCACAGTGTAAACATGTCAGTCATCTGAGCCGTCAGCTGCACGTTAATGTTGCACCAAAATTAAAAGCTACATTTCGCCTCTGTACCTCGGCCCGTCACACCACGTATCTGACAACTAATGCCGAGGCACATGCATTTCTATTACTTTAGCAAATACATACAGGAAAATCTGTGCTCAGCAGTGAGATGTTTGTTAAATTAAAATAAAACTACTTCTCCTGTTTTTGAGACTTACAGAGTTCATGATCACTATTTCACCAATATATTTATAAGATATCAGTGAAATCCAGAGGTAGCAGAGACAAAAGTCAGCGTGAAGCTAATCACTCGGGTCATTTATCAACAGAGCTACCGGTTCCACATCCACCCATGAGGATGCCTCCAGCTGCGACAGCCTTTTTCCCCAGTTTTCCATTTAAATGCTCTCCAAGCGACACGGTGCGCTTTCCTCACGTCTGCTGTAAGACCTACGTCTAATCAGGTAAAGACCAGGAGCTCTCAGTGCCAACTACCGTTATTCAGGCTCACTGATGCACCGTGAGACAGGGCTTTCTGCAGTAAGACGAAGCCTCTGCTCGTCTCTGCAGTGAATTAAATTTTCACCATGTAAAACACACACGTTCTGCGATCAGAGATTCCACGCTTTCTGTTTTTGTTCTGCTGACTGTGAACGTCTCTGGACACGACTCACATTGATGCCAGCTCTCGTCTCTAAGCAGAGCCTCACCGTTTGTCTCTAAATACACAACTCAAATCCTTCAATGGCCAAACTCGTTAGCTTACATTCGGTGGACAGATGGAGCTCTAATATGTGAAGAGTTTGGAAAGTGTATCCTTGTAGTGCAAAGTTGGAGTGAATGGTTCTGCAGTGCTTTTCATTCACTGGCCTCCGTCGATGGAATTGCATTTCAAACGGTGCATTCCTTTTCATTTGGGACTTAATTTCAGCCGTACGGCGCGGGTAAGAAGTTGTTCTCACACACATGCAGATGCCAGAAGCTTTTGACTGCCAACTGTAACTGTTTGGAAGCGGAGACGTCCTCGTGACGGCTAATCTCGTCTCCGCCGCATTGTTGATCAGTGTCCTGCTGCTGAAAAGATGGTGCAAAATGCCACGATTATGAGCTGTCAAATGCCAATTACCGGTAATTCAGCTCCCCAGCGTGTGGTGGATGAGACAGTCGCTCAGCGCCTGCCCTTCTCTGCCTCTTCACTTTCTCTTTTTCATGCCACCGTTAAAAGAGTTGAGCTTTTTTATGTGTGACCTGGTGAATGTGCTGTGTGTGAAATGCTTCACTCCTGCAGTGACTGACGTGACATAATAAAGACCTGGATTACTCCTGAGTTGATGTATTAAATAATAAGTCTAATAATGTGATGAATGGCCTAAACAAGTCAGTATATTACTGTATTGTTATTATTATATATATATATAAATAATAAAACAGTCATGTGGAAGGAGGACGCCGTTGTGTTTCTTTGATTTTACTAACCTCCATCTCTGAGGTCTTCTGTGATTGTTTGGAGTGATATTGATGTTTTTTAATTATTCTCATGAAGTCACAACAGTACCACCATGGATTCTATCTTTCACTGCACAAACCTTGTATTTCACAGCTGCCTCTCGACGCCTCAGTGTCAGAAGCAGGTTTTACAGCACACGCAGCTGGGACATACTGTACATATCATTTCACTCCTGGGTGGAACCAAAACGTGCTCCTAAGCCTCCTCATACCTGTGTTATTTCACGGCTCTACTCGTGGCTGGATTAGGACATTAATCTCCTCTCCTTGTCCTGTTTGCTTCCTGTGTGACGGCAAGATGCATTTATGATGTGCATGAAGTAGAAGGAGCTTCCTCACACACATGCTATGATAAAATAGTTCTTCACGCAGCAGCTTTAGCTTCCGACATGTTCATTGTTTCCTTCCTTTTAGCGTTTGACAGCTGCTGGAAATCGGCCAGATAACAGCTGACATCGTGACGAGCTGCCAAAACAGAAGCAGCTGTGGTCGGTAAGCATGCGATTCTGATACGAAGGTGGTCGAGTGTGTTTCCCATCAGCACCTTCCTCACGCTCCCGCTGCGTGCCCGTCTGCACGGGGAGCTCCACGTAAACAGGCAAATGCCACGAGCCTCTAAATGTCAATTAACTGTGATTCATCTCTCTGGTGCATTGGGAGAGAAGCAGGGGCGCAATGTTCACCCCTCGTAATTGTCTGCGACGTCTGAAGAAGTTTGAGCTTTACTAATTACATTTAATGTAGTACGGTGGTGCAGTGTCCACCTGTTCCCTCTGGGCGCGCCGGCCTCCTCCCACAGTCGTGCCGGGTTTTCCGGTCACTCGGGGGTAGGAGTGGGAGTGGGAGCGCATGCTGTTGTTGTGATGGAATCATTCATTGGTCGTGAAAAGTGTCGCCTGTGAATGTTAAAAATGACTGAAAATGTTTTACTTAACACGAGGACGGGGCAGACACCAGCGACAGGAGGACTGGAGGCAGGTGGTTGTGTCGGTCTGTGTGATCTGTAATAAGAGGGCCTCATCTTTGTGTCCGTGGGGCTTTATGGAGTCTGGCTGCAGGACTGGAGTCATTACAGATGTGAGCTCAGGCTCTCCGCTCCTCTCATGCCTTCACTGTTTGTCTTTTCCTCAATTCTGTTTTTGGTCATTTTCGAGCTTTCCCAGTCTCCCTGCTCCTTAGTCATCCGTCTTTATTCCCTCCTCTGGTCTCTCGCTGCAGCTCCGCTGCCTTCGCTCTGTCTGCTTTAGTCACTTTCACTTTTGTAAATCTTCTTCCTCTCCATGTTGTTCTTTGATTCTGTTGATCTTAGATTTCTCTATAATTGTCTCCTCGTCTCTCCTCCATCTCTTCCTGACTCTTTTAATAACTCAGCTCTTTACGTCTTTAACCACATCTTTTCTTCCTCCTTTCTCTTCCTCTTTATGTCTTTATCTTCCTCCTCTCGCCCAGGAGATTTCATTAACCACTATAAATACCCAAACATTTCTGTGATCGATGGCTTCGGTGAGATCATCTGGTGTGTGTGGGGGCGTGTGTTGGCATTACGGCTCGTCTCTGAACAGTGGGAGTAGTGTGATGATGTGTTTAATAAGGGGGATTTAATCTGTGTGGCTGGGCGTGAGGATGTGAGAATACTGTGGGAGCCCGAGATGGCTCCACTCCCGTTTAGAGGCCTTGGTTCGGCGACGGAGTCAACCTCATGTGCACTTAAATTACGATGAGAAGTTCTGCTGTGGCTTTCACACACAGTCTTTGTGTGGACATCCAGTCACAGTCGTACGTAAGGAAAACTAATTCCTGCTCACAATGGAGACGCGTGCATAAGTGCATGCTGTAAATCCAAGCAACCTAACTGCCTCTGCAGCGCGCGCACACACACACACACTCCCTCTTTGTTAGTGTGACTGTGTTTTACAGCTGATTTGCAGGCTAAATCCCAGCCTGCCCATTCACCTCCATGCTGTGGCATGTAACGTATTGTCCTAATCAATCCCTCGCACACTAAGAGGCTTTTTCAGTGGAGCCACCCGGGGCTAACTGGTGGTTAGTGAGTGCTTTATCCCCTTTTCTTGTAGAGAGAGCGAGAGGCCGGTTCCCCAGAAGAATTTTATCTTTACAGGCGCAGAGTCTGGCTGAGAGGCCAGAGAGCGAGGGGGGGGTGGAAGAGAGAGGTCTTTGGTAGGATTGATCTCGGGTCAGTGGGGGGTTCGTGGCAGGGGTCTGGATCACTACAGAAGTGAACAAAACAACCAAACAAAACGTTAACGTTGCTAAAGTGAGCGTCGAGAGGTTTAATGATGATTCCACTTCACGCCTCAGGCTCTCTATGAGCTCTCAAACATTTTTAACCATCTCTCGTGATCACAAGTTTATTAAAGTTCATTAATACGGAGACATTTGACACAGCAGCTGTAATGTGTCGCTTTCATATATATGTACAGTGTTTTAACAAAGAACAACTGCAGCTGATTTGTCTCGGTGGCTGAAAGCTGCTTGTTGACAACTAATCCAAACGTAAAGCCATTGCTACGAGGCAGGGACATTTCATGTCAGCTGCTGAAGTGCTTTTAATGAGACGTGGTACGCGCGTGTTATTCTGTTGTTGATGCTTTCCTGCTGCTCTCATATGCAAACTGTGCTAACTGGCATTTCATTTGTCAAAATCCATCTGAGGTTCAGGAGCGTGTGTCGAGAGATTTTTTAACCGAGGCTTGCTTTGATGACGTATGTGATGACGTATATCTAGGACGAACCACGGTTGTTAAGTGGTTCGGGAGGTGGTTCGCAGTTTGGAGTCATTTCCACGTTGTATGTTGTCGGTCTCTTCGATTCAGAAACTACACAATAGCTTGCCACACAAAGACAATACTTAGTTCCCTGGCACTTATTATTCCCATGCCAAACTGTGGCAAGACAAAAGCAGGAACACATCTGCCTGCCTTACTGTCTTTGACCAGCAGGGGTTTGTGAGGACATAAAGCCAGAAATGAAGCCTCGAACCATTTGGCTTTAAAGCTTCACAAGGCTTCATCTGGCCACCACTAGTTCAGTGCGAGCTCCTGTGTCCACCCAGGTCACGACTGAATCTGTAGCCAAGACGAGTCTTGTTTGGGGAGAAAATAGGGTTTCGCAGCATTTCACTGACAATTTCTTGCACAAGGTAAAAAGTGAAGAGGGTTCAAAAGGAACTTTGCTCCTCGTATGATTTGGCCTCAGACTACTGCACACAGCTGATTTCACAATAAGAGGAGAGTGTTAAGAAAATTCATTCCACTCATCCAATTTAAAGCCTGCAGGTCAGCAGGTACCGCGCGGTGTCGAGACACCGCTTGGCTCTGGCTGTCCACCTTTCATCTCTGTCGAAGCTTAAATGGACGGGGCAGCTCCCCTGGCTTGCTCTCAGTGAACCCGCGCTGGCCCGGCTGTCCGCGCTCTCTCGATGCTTTTGCACGCTCAGGGAAGGAGCTACATGTGCCTCCTGTTGAATTTCAAGCGGCTCCTACAGGCTCGCCCCCTAGCGATGCCTCCTGGTAGACGAGCTCTGCTGTAATGAGTAGAGCTTCGCTGAGGGAAGTTGGCTAAGACTGCCTGAGGCTTGTTATCAAAAGCTCATGATTTAAGATTTTTTTTTCTCTCACTAAAAAACTTGTCTCACTTTTCTGTCTTTGTCTCCTTCGTAATACCCCCTCGCTACCCCCCCCCCCCCCTCTTTCCATCGTGCTTCTCTGTATCTGTGGTTTAAAATTGATTAGAGACATTTCGGTCGGTTGATCCTCCCGTCTGGAAAAAACAAAACGAGCGGGAGGGAGAAACCTCAATCACAGCAAATTCAACTCAAAGCCACATCCATAAGGAATACTCGTACTTCTCCTCTCACGCCATAGTTCACTGTCTCTATTGTCTCACTTTTAACTTCTGTTTCTTCACGTTCTGTTGCAGTCCAAACAAACAAGGCTTTTAATTATTCAAGCAATATTGGTTTTGTGGATGATTGTGTAATCCCCTCTTCTGTTCTTCTCCTCGTCTGCCAGATTCAGGGGCTCAGAAAGTGCGAGTCGATGACGAGCTGGAGGCATATCCCACAGAGTCTGTGGAACTGCGTTGCCAGTTTGTCGATGGAGGAGGTCGAACCAAACTCACACAGGTAGGCGGACGAAGACGGAGTTGTGTGTCAGCGTGAGATTAACAAAGTTTTTAGTTGTTTAATCTGTGGTCATGAAGTAAATCCCTTCAACCGTAATTTTGTAAATTAACACATAAGACAACCTCTCTCCTAAACTTATTCACACACAAAAATCTGAGGAGTTTACCTGTGACTGAGATAAAGAAAATGATGAATGAATAAAGTGTAACCGTTCCCAGATAAATGCATCAGTTTTCACTGTTGCTTACTGATCAACAAGAAGCTGTAAAAAGGTTGCTGCATCTTGCATTCGCTCGCTCATTGCCGTGGCTAATTAGCAAGGCGGACGTTAGCCATAGCATTTAGCAGCTTGTACCCGTTTCACTCCTGCTCACAGCCTATTTTGATAAAACTTAACTTCCAGTCAGATAATCAGATATTTTAATACTTTGTCACAGATTTCTTTTGCTTTTATTACCTCCACCTTCACACACAGCTAATTGGATTTCAACCTGGTCTTAGCGTACCAGGTGGAGAGAGTCAAACACACACAACACAACAGTGAGACAGATGACGTTGGCTGGACTGTCCTGATGCACTCCATCACACGCCGTCTATACTTAAGCAACGAGCTTCTACGGCTGGAACCCGGCGTGATCCGTCTCCCTCCGAGCCGTGGCAGGAATCGATACGCAATTTGTTCACATAAAAAGCGCAGTTGCACACGGAGCAAATTGTCCCATGATATTTTCCATTTAAAGAGGGATTCTCATCCACTAATTTGTTCTGACATCTGGGTTACTATCTGTCTTCCTCTTTGCAGCCTTCAGCTGCCTCTGCTGCCTTTCTTTCTTCATTTTCTCCTGGATGTCACACATTTAATAGTTGTTTGCTAAATGTGTATTGATGAACTTTATTCGCCTTCCTTCCTGGCCAGCAGCTTTGTATTTGACAGGGTCATAAGGAAAGGAAAATCAATAGGCTATAATATCACAGTATTTTACTTTGTGGTAGAACGTCACCCACTCACAGACATCAGGAATCAGACAAAAGGGAAAAGCAAACCGTGTAATATCACATTCACAAACGAATGGTCCTGCAATTGTAAAAGACTTTTAGAAATTTTATCCTCAAATATATTCCTCATTTTACATCTATGAACAAAGTTATTCGAGTACACATTATGTAGTCCTTTCAGAAAGATATCAGGAAATCATGGTCACAGTGACATCATGTCACACGCCGCCGTCATGCCGTGGTTAAACTGCCCCCGTGCTCCCTCACTCAATTCTGAACACAAAATTCACCGTGACTTTTCCAAGGATTGCGATTATGAACTGTTCATAAAATAAATTAGAAACAGCAGCAAAACAACACGCTTGTTGTGAACTTGAGCCTGAGTTTCCTTCAGTGTAAAAATAATCTGCTGATAGCTGCACGTACTTGGCTACGTTAGGAGAAGGAGCCTCTAGCTGTAGCTTTTACCAATTGATAGACTGTTCTCACCCTTTTGGTTGCAGGTGTCCTGGATATGGGAACCCGTCGATGGCCAGAGGGACAACATTGCTGTGTACCACCCAACCTATGGACAAAGCTTCCCCAACCCCTTTTTCAAAGACAGAGTCGTCTTCCTCCATAACAGCCTGGAAAACCCATCTATTAGGATTTCCAACCTGAGAATGGCAGATGCCGGCCGCTACACCTGCGAGTACGCCACCTACCCCTCTGGAAATGAGCAAGGGACAACCACCCTGATTATGCTCGGTAAGAATAAAGACAGATTTTACATACGTCACATCAACCTCTACATCTCTCAATATCGCTCTCAGGTCAGCGATATTTCCACTCTCCTGCAAAAAGGAGAGCCGTGCTTGAAACAGGCTTTCAAAAGCTGCTCTGCTACATCATTCTTGACAAGCAGCTCCCCAGCCATCTGCTTATCACTGCTTTCTATAAAAGAGATTCCCATCGGACCCGGAGTCTAAGAAGAAGCAATTTAAAGCGTTTGGAGAGTATTCTCAGGGTATATCCTGGTTGGATGCCGAATGAAAAACAAGGCAGATGGGTGAGAGAGATTCTCACTCAGACATGGCACTACATGTTAAGCGTCAGCCCTTATATGTTGACACGTTTAGCTGCAGTCAGTCTGCATTGCTGAGAGATAAACTGCTGAACGTCTCTGTTTAGGTTTAGATTATGGTTTTGACCTTGTTTGCACTTGACTCTGCTGAGCTTTGCCTTTATGACTTAGCATAATCATAACAATGTTCAGTTCAGTTATTTTATACAGCTACAACTCGCAGACAAACAGCTTCATCTCTCAACACAGACTACTCAACGAATTCCCCTTAAGAAAGCACAGAGCAACCGTGGAGATGGCTGCTGGTTTGTTCACGTTAGGGGTAAGACTCTGACCCGATCAGCAGCAGAGTTTCTGCTTACATGTAAGCACATTGTTTCACACTTGAACCAGGCAGCACTTTAAAATCTTTCCCTCCATGAATGAAGGATGAATCTCTTATGCCACTGCAGAACTCGCCCTCAGCTTCACTTTGAGATTTTCTTTTTCTGAAGGTAGCCTGACGTGACACCATCTCTCTTCTAGCAGCTCTTCTGCAGCTTCTGCTGTGTGTCCGTCTTACGTTCTGTTCTTTAATTACGAACACATTAGTTCCACAAATTAGTGACACAGGTTTACCTCTGACGCCTCCCGCAGCTGAAAGGTTGGTGTACAGGTCTAGACTTGTGCAGCAGCTGTTGCAGTGCATTGCAGGATTTGCGATTTGCGTGGTGGGAGTGCTATTTACCTGCAGCTACATTTATAAAAGCCAAATTATTTTTGAGCCTTGATTTATGTCCGCTCCAGCAGAAGCAGGCTCTGGGTGGGCAGCCATTTACCTCGATGGGTCGTGGTGAGTGGAGAGTGAACAGAGGAATGAGAGGGTTTTATTTGGCAGTATTGGCACCATGTTGGTAAGTGATTATGGAGGTGGATGGAACTTACTGAAGGTAATGGGCTTCCCGTAAATATACACAAAACACTTTCTTTTCAGTGCAGATTAGGCTCATTTAAATGACTGGTATTTGCTGGGTTCTACAGAGAATCACGTGCACTGAAAGATGCTACAATTGAGAATTATTTTTCCATTATGTCACGTTGGAATAACACTTCATTGGACATTAAACTGATGCTCTACACGTGTACTCCCATAGAATGAGCCTCTGCTGTGGTCTTCTTACATAAACCAATACAGTCAAGTGGTCCAGTAGACCTAATGAAACACCTGTTGATAATAAGATCAAGGCAGTTTAACTTACTTTTGTTACAGTCTTCTGTTCCCATAAATCTTCTACATGCAAATGTACCTTTAAGAAACAATAGTGACTCTTTTACCGTGAACGTACAGTTTACTTGTGTACTTACGCTTCTCACAGATGTGTTCATTCATTCCCCTTATTCCCCTGTTATCCACAGACACCAGACAGGAACATCAACGCGATCCACTGATAATTCTCTGTTCATCCGTGGATACACTGCAAACAGGAACAGCCAACAGTGGATTTATCAACGTGCACAGAAAAAAAGAAAACGAGCAAATTCTATGTGCAACACGTTATTCGCTAGCAGCACAGTGGCAATGTTATATTTTCAGTTTGCAGCTCCGTTGGTTTTCCAAAATACCATAACCACAATTATCTGTGGACTTAAAGTGAGACATAATCACTTTTTTGCTGTGCTAACTTCTCTGCATCCTTGACACCACCCCGTATCCACTTATGAGCAGATATTTGTGTTGTGTGCGCACACGGCCCAAAAAATTCAAAGTATTTTTTAATTGTAGACAGGCGCGTTTTCAAGGACCAACTTTGTATGAGGGGAGGACCACGGTGCTCGACTTTGATAATTCTCTGCACAGTTAAATTCCCGTGTGTCAGCAGGCTACGCTCCAGACGCTGGCGCTTACTGGCCAGAAAAACATCTTGAAGTTACCTTAGTGTCTTGATTTCCGAAATCGAATGGATGTTAAGTTGCTGTTAGCAGGGGATGCATCCTGTTTGTAATGGGAGACAGCTGGTGTTATTCATCCACCCACATGTCCTCCTGTTTGCACTCCGCTTACAAACGAATCAGATGCCTGGTGTCTTCCTCTCACAGATAACAATGCTGAAGAGGCTTCACGCCTGAACAGTTCCCTCCGCTGGTATAAGGGAATTGCTTATACTATATGGGCCATAGTATCGGTGCTCGTACCAGAAAGGGCTCCTGCATTCAGCACTAATATAATGGCAACCTCCAGAAACAATCTGAAATGATACACTCTGCACACTGAACACTATATTTCGAACTGATATATAACACAATCTGCCTGCCGCCTCTTTTTTCCTTGTGATATGAACGTTGTTTGTCACCGTGAAATGTGGAAGATAATTTGTACAAATTGGGTGCACACGATAAGCGCTGTACTGTGGAGAATGGACGGATGGAAATGGGCTGCAATTTCGCAGCACTCAGGGTTTCTGGCCCTAGTAGGAGGAAGACTTCTGCTGAATGCTGAAACAACTGAAAGCGTGCGTGCAGGTGTGGCGACGCTGTAGTTAAGTTGTTTATGCCTCCAAAAATTGGTCTGGGAATTCTTAATCTTCAGCACTAAAAGAGTTAGCACAGACTCTCAGCAGTCACAGCGGAGATGGCGTACGATAAGCAGGCAATAATTAAAATAATTTAATTACAGTACCCCAGTTGTTGCAGCCAGTATGGGTTCGTGGAATTATGTGCTTTACTATTCCTTTCATGCGTTCTCCCAGCTGGTCCAATAATAATTTCCCCAGTAGTTTTTTATTTAAGTAAACCATCACAAAACAGTACAAGATCCACTCTGGAAGCTTCTGTCCCAGAGAACAGAGCACATGCGAGAACTTGGCTGTCTTGGAGAGAAAACATGAGGAAATATTTTGGCAGGCTTGCAGATGGATGTGGGCTAAGCCCCCTAAACTGCTGCGGCTGGCACAAAGCAGAGCTAGACTGGGAAATACCTGCTGGAAAGCTCAATGGCTCGCCTTTTGTCTGAAATGGCAGCAGTGCCAGTTTCTTTGGGATGGATTCTCGTCCGTGTTGATGCACTTGGCACAGTAAGTGTCTCAAAGTCACTGAAAGACTGTGTCGTTTTACCTCACCTTCGTATTACATCGTATTGGATATAGAACCACCAGCGCCCCAATCAAATCACAACTTATTTAAGTATGAATACGTAAGACAATTGTATTACAACTTATTGGATGCAGAACCACCTCCAGCCAATCAAATTACCATCTAGTGTATTACCACTCACTTGATAGTTAACGATATCGTATTGTCTTTGTTGGGGTCCGCGTGAAACGGATGGCCGTCGATTATGCTCCCTCTTATTTGGTATAGTGCAGCTAGCAAGGCAGAAATGTGTCTGCAGGGGAGGGAGTAAATGTTTTTAGGCCATCAGCTTGGAAAAACTGTCCACGTTTTTGAATCTGAAGAGGATGATGGTGAGAGTTCAGAGGTTGGAGAAGTGCAGCGCATACTGGAGGATCGCTGGCAGGAGTCCATGCATCAACAGAGTGAATAAGTGGCAGATTGCAGTGTAGCCTCTGCAAACATTTTCTCAGGCACAAATGACTCAGTGGTGGGGTTGAAATTAGTGGGCGGAGTAAAAGAGCTGGAGTCTGGCATTGTAGAATTACTGAGAGCGCAATAAAATGTAAACAGGCCGGCAGCAATAAGAAGACTTGAAATCTGTCCACCACATTAAAATTCTGCTCAGAAACAAGCTGTGTCTCAATTGCATCGTTCTTTTTTCCAAGCACGTATTGTCCCCAGTGTAGAAAAAATGTTTCCGTTTTCTACATGAACGTACATTAAATAATTAATTATGTTACTGTACATGTGTAAGTGAGAAGGGAATTATGCAATGTTATGAAATGTTTGCATGACTAAATCTCACGTCATCTATTTCTCCGTGCATATGATTCGTTGATTCCAGACAATCAACCTCCCAATAAGCCCCCCCCCCCCCCTCCTCCTCCTCCCTGAGTCAGCTGGTCAGTGGCCAACAGTAAGAATTAGCTTGTACCACAGCCCTCACATAAACAAAGTGTGGGTTTGAATCAGGGTCTTGCTCTGAAGAAACTATTTATGCAACACAAACCTCCCCTGAGTTACTAAAGGTTTAAGAGAAATTGCTGAACCAGTTCTTCGGGCCAACCGTTGACCACACTGAGTAGAAATGTCTTGACTTCAGTCACTGCTGTCCTGCGTTGAGGAAGGCTGCCCTGAGCAAACCGAGACTAGAACCAGCTTCCAAATGTAAAACATAACAAACCATGTTGTGCACTGTACTAACAACCTACACGAACCAGTATTCACATATTTGGAGTAAAATAAAAAACTGTGTCGGATAGCACTGAATCATTAACGTGCAGCAGTGAAATGGGTTTTAAAGTGTATGGCCTCCAGGCAGTCTTTTCCTGTGTGTGTGTGTGTGTGTGTGTTCAGAGGCAGGTCTGAGCTGGTTTGGATGTCATCGTGATGTGTGCATATCAACTGTGACTTCCACGTTCTTCTTTCCTTCTTTTTTATTGGTCTATTTCTAACGCTTCTCTTTCAAACTTATATTAGTGAAATAAGGTTCAAGCTTATATATTGATGCATTTCTAATGTGTTGTGAAAATGACACACAGCAGAGTAATTGCAGCGGAAACTATTTGTGTTCTTTGAATATTCATGTATTGTTAACAGTGGAGGAAACGTAGCGAGCCAAACAGATGTTTCTCCCAACAATGTCTGGAAATATTCAGCTCTAGTGTCAAGCTGAGAGAAGATGTTTACAAACCTGGGCAGCTGGTGAGACATGCGATCCAAAAAATTAACAAGATCCAGAAGCCCTTATTGATTTTTGGCTAATGCATGCAGAAAAGTGCAAAATGGAAGATAAAGAAATGCATCACTTGGCTTTTTTCACCGTACAACAGTGAATAAACCCATGTTTAGAAGGGGGGTCGGAGGAAGAACCCGTGTGCCAACTTAATTTTAAAACCATCAGCGATTAATGATAAATAACTTTATATTGCTTCGCTTTTGTATCAGTGGAGTTAGAGTAAGTACACCTCTAACACGGATCCTCGTTTTTAATGTGGGAACACTCGATGTGTTAATAAATGACTCCAGCAGCTATTTTAAAGTTACACATCATTAAACGAGTGTGGTTGCATTCGTGCTCAATGCTCGACAGACATAGATGTGACCGTGCTGACACGTGACGGAGTTTACTTCACGTGTCAGCATTGACACGACTGTTAAAGTGAGTGTGAACGGTTGTTTGAATCTGGACTAGTCGTGTCCACATAAGTGGACAGTCACTGGAAGCATTGTGTGTTATCATAGTGCTGATGGACCTAATTAGCCTGTGGAACCAGGACAGATTGTTTTTCACACTTTCACGAGCTGCACACATCAACACGCCTGAGATTGGATGTAATTCTGAGTAAAACTTGGTAGCGCACAGCAACAAATGGGTCATTTATGGCAACAGCGAGGGAGGTTTGATCCAAAAACGTTTCGTCTCTCACAAGCCACATGTAAGACATGTGCAGCGCTTGTATTCAAAGCCAGGAGCAACAGTCCAACAGTAATCTACTTTAGAGCTGGATCTTCAAACGGCTACAGTCTGACTTTGTTCTGGTTCAGTTCTGGTCCATATCAAAGATCAGTCGGCGCGCTTGAAGCCAAAATATGGTGGCTATATTGATGTTACTGCACGGCAGAATGTGGGCCAAATGTAAGTAATGATATGGGCCGGTACAGGACTTCACTCATTTTCTGTCTGGATGTTTTGCCGGTTACAGCACAATACAGATTGTGACAGATGTCAGCTGTCCCGAGCGAATTCCACCTTTATTCAGCAACAGCTGGTTTCACACTCGCTTAAAAATCTTTGCTCTTGGCAGAGTTTGCGAACTTGTTTGGAATTCAAACAGGCAATAACACGGTCACGCGTTGTTCCACCACAGCTGTGAAGGTGAAACGAAGGAAGTCCCAGGTCAGGTTAGTCTCAAGCATGGGACACGATTCACAGCAACATTTTCTATCAAAGAAGGCAAGAAAATGGCACATATTGGAAAGATTAATGATTTTAATCTTTTTGGATTTGGTGTTTGGAGCAGCCTGTAGAAAAGTTTGTGGTTTAAATGCATTAAAAGACCGAAATGACTTGAATTTGTCGAGCAACCTCAACTGGAGGAAGCTGGGCCCAATAACTGCATCGATCTTTTGGTCAAACTTAAAAAAATACAGCTCCTAGATTTTCCACTGGCGTCCTCAGACGAGGGGGCCGGGGGCCGGGGGCCGGGGGCCGGGGGCCAAGGCCCTGGGTCTCACTGCACTTCGCTTTCATTGCGGTTTAGGAAGTTCACCACCAGCCAACCTATATATGACTTGTTCTCACCTTTGAGTAAGTGCTCAGCATACTGTGCTGGAAATGTCTCCGACTTTCAGCCTGTTACTGCCGCGGGGGGTGTGGGGGTGGCGGGTGTTGCAGAGTGTATTCAACTCCCTCCGCATGGCGTCCTGTTTACCTTCTAATTACTCAGAAAGCCTCAAACCGATGTGAGGACTGTCAGTGGGTTCAATTGGATGCAATGTCACGAAACCCATCAGGGATGGATACTCTCGACTGGTAAAGCTCCCAGATCAATTCAAACCCTTTCTGCCCCTCTGCTCTACTTTTCCCATGGTCAGTCTCTCTCCGTGTGTGTTTACTTCGACTACTCTGTTTCTCCTCTCTCTGGCAAATCTCCTTCATGTCTGAACTCTCCTCTCGTTTTGTCTCTATGCCTGTTTCCCTCCTCTTTGGATCTCTTTGGTTTTCACAGACACAGAATCTTATGGTGCCTGGATTTATGGTTAATAATAATATTCACGTTCTGTATGATGGTGTCTTGTCTAAGGACACCACCACATGTAGCTTTGTGGAGACGGAGAATCGAACCACTGAGCCTAAGGTTGGAAGACGACTGCTCTAGCCGTTGAGCTATCATGCCGCGCCCACTGGATTTCCTTTTTCTACCTTGGCAGATCATTCACGCGCCTTCTACAACGAACTTAGAGGAGGTAGGTCACTGTTGTTCTTTATGACAGCACTGTGATAAACCAGCAAACTGTCCAGGGTGCATCCTGCCTCTCAGCCAGCGAGAGCCCGTGGCTCGTACAGGGCGAGGTACTGGTTAACAGCAGGTTGAACTCACTAACATGAGACCTGACACGGTTTCACCTCGCCCCTCTAACAGACGCACGCCTCTGTGAACACTTCTCTGGCTTGGCAGTAGGCAACACGCGGCCTTTTTCACCCAGGGAGCCTGAGATTCTGCATCATCTGAGTTATGAAGGTTAGCAGCAACGTGAGCAAAAGAGCAAGGATTCTCGATTCGTCTGCTGGAAATAAATCTTTGAGAGAACGCTCAGACAAACCAATTTCTCTGCTGACAGTAGCCTCAATAAACCAGCAGGCAATGCACCAACAAAACAAAAGTGTTTTCAATAATTGCCTGGCTTTTTGTTGATAAGTAAAATCCTGCGATCGCGGTACGTCCATCATTGTTTCAGTGTATTTTTAAAGCGACATGAAACAGACTGGAAGGCATTTAGGGGAAATTTACTAAATCACAACCTACATTACAGGATGACACATGTTTAGAAAAAATAGCTATAAGAAAAAAGGGAATGGAAACACTTGACGGCACGGAATAATGGAATTCAGTGACATTTACAGATTGATTGGTATGTCAGAGGTTGTTGTTTTGTTCCTTTAAGAGAGAAAGGACATTTTCATGGAACATTGCCACTTTATAAAACAAGTCCAGATCGATTTAACAAAGCTAATGTGACTGGAAATGGAGAACAGTGTTTTGCATATTACTGCTATGATGTGAGAGCTTTGCGACTGCAGCCATGTTTGATGTCTCTCTTCCACCTGTTCAGACCCACTGGATGATGCACAATCGCTGAGCCTGGAAAGTGCTTTAGTAAACGGAGGATTAGGAATCCTGAGCTGTTTTAGGGGAACGTAGTTACTGTAGTTCTGACTTCCTAAGGAGTCATCTGTGCTTCTTCTTTCTGTCTCTGTGATGTTTGAGTGGTCTAGCGTCACACCAGAGGCCCCCCCCCCTCCTCTGAATTTCATTACTGCCACAGTAGGACGCCCCGGTGTATATGCACAACAAACTGATTGGACCCCCCCCCCCACCACGCATTTGATGTCTCGTTCCATTCACCACTCTTTGGTTTTTCATCTCTGTCCCCCACTGCCATTTTTACTTTGGTCTCAGTGCTTATCATTGTTTTCCTCTCGCTCCACATGTGTGTCTTCCCGTGCGGCGTGCCCTCAATCTCACCTTTTGTCTGTCTCTTGCTCTGCCCACAGCGAAACCCAAGAACACGGCCAACGAGGTGACGGTGCAGGCCGGCACTAAGTCGGTGGTGGTGGCCGAGTGTGTGGCGGCGGAGGGCAAACCGGCGGCCACCATCAAGTGGCTGGCGTCAGTCGGAGGAAACCACTCGACCAGCAAAACAGACGGCCCAGATGGGACGGTGACGGTGCGCAGCGAGTATCGCCTGGTCCCCACGCCAGCAGACAATGGCAGGGACGTGACCTGCATGGTGGAGCAGAGGACGCAGGAGCGGCCGTGGGCCCGCACCGTCAAGCTGTCTGTGGAGTGTAAGTGATTATTTATGAATATTTTCATATAGTCAAACCCCGGAGGACAGTGTCTTGCCGTGATGTGTCCTGGATCTATCTAAGAATACAAATACCTTGGCTGGGTCCGGAACTGGCAGTGACTTCAGACACAGATCAGCGCTGTGCCAGAGCCTGCAGGCCTTTACGTTGGCAGGTACCTGCAGATCCTTCATCACTAATCTACTGACATAAGGCAGATTGTGAAACATAAAGACAAATATTCCACATTTCTATCCAAGCTGTGAGATGACGACGACGGCGACGTGATGCTTTGAAATGTCAGCGTGCAGCACTGCCTCGCTACGCCCTCTTCCAAGTCCCTTTTCTAATGATCCATAAAACAAAAACAACATCTGGTCTTTTTGCAGTAACATCTGAGAACCCGTCTTCAGTTTACACCCTCAACCACCGTGGGAGTAACAGGAGTATGAATAAAACATGATGCTGTTTTGTTCTATAGGCCCGTGTTTCTATAATGCATGGCGGTGCAGAGACTCATAGCCACGTGAATATATGCGCTAATGGAGGGCAATTTTCTGTGTCCTCACTATTTATTTATTTATTACAGTGGTGGGTTATGCAGTCAGACAACAACACCCTAAATCCACCCTTACACATGTGACTTACATTCCAGGTACCACTGTAACTTTACTCTCGTTCCTGGGATCCTCTGCTGTACGACCGTCCAGCAGCAGGGTCCAGTCTTCCACTGCAGATATTCAGGAGGTGCACAACATGCTGGAATCTACGTTTTACCGTCCTCCCTTTCAGGATGCAAGCACAGAAACTCAAGAATGAACATGTTTGCACCCTGATGAGTGCACACACACACACATTGCCTTTATTTAATCCCCTTAACTCCATTCTAATTTACGTGGGTTTAAAATATTACACAGGTTCAGCGTGGCTTTGCAGAGCTTCGAGTGTGCTGACAGCATCTTCCCAACTGTGTGACCTTGCTGCTGTTTACTGCAAAGATGGGACAGATTGTCTTTGCACAGCCTCTTTAATAATCTGCGCACACACACACACACACACACACACACAATCAAACTTCCTGTCAAGCTGTTGCAAGACGTAATGAGGAATACATTCAAAAGATTCTTACAGGACCTCTGGCTACACACACACACACACACACACTCTGTCCTGTCTGCCATCCAACTGTCGAGTTGTGGTTTCAGAAGTCTCTTCATACGCAGAACGTCTACTAAATGTGTGTGCAGCATTCGTGTTTGTGAGATATCAACAGAAAGGTGCCGCTCTTTAAGCTACCGTCTGTGGACAGTAAGACAACGTCAAACACTGTGTGTTTGTACTTGGCCGCTCATTATTCAGCCGCTAAACCCCGCGTGAAACCAGACACTCACTCTAACCCTACGACCAGCCCTTGAACGGACTTAATGATAATAATAAAACCCTGATGTCATATCTCACCAACAACCAGATCACCAAGTGTTGCATGATGCACAACAGAACAAGCAAAACTACTCTGACACTCCAAAGACGAGTTGGACTGACAGCAGGCTGAAATCAAACTCGCATCGGTCCTCGCGGTGATAGAAGAAGCAGAGCACACACACACACACACACTTGCTCAGTGGCTCCTTGCTGTGTGTGTGTGTGTGTGTGTTAGTTTAGCGATGGTGTGAGGGCTCATGTCTCCTGTCTGCTGTGTAACTGAGATCAGCTTTTATAGGTCAACACTCTCCAGGAGGAACACACACACACACACACACACGAACACACACACTGCTCTGCAAACACTTCATGCGCTCAGCCCTCCTGTCCTGCTGGTGATTTCTCCCACTGCCTCGACACCCTCCGCTGTCTGTCTCTCTCTCTTTCCCTTCAGTCTCTCGCTCCGTGTCTAGATTTCAAACTTTACGGAAACATGAAGGAGAGAAAGCCGCTCAGGTTTCATCCTCATCCTTCAACACAACACTTCTGCAACGGTGATACTAACCGATTTCCTTCTTGTTCTCGTCGTATAAAAGTCTCCTTTGATTTTTTTCGGGGGGGGGGGGCTTTAAAATGTAAAAAGATTTCCTTCTTTTTACCATATTCAGTGTCTGAGACACGTTTGTGATTCCTCTAAACATTTATAAATGGCAGAGCTCTTTTCAATCACTAAACCTGCACCCAAAAAGAAATGTGACGGTGACCCGGCAGTGACCTCCTCTCCATCAAGCTGTGATATACTCCACACGTCTTTGTAGAAAACGGTCTTTCAGTCGTTCTGGCACTGAACCGCTGAAAAACAAAGTGCTCCCGCTTGTCCTTGAGAGTTAGTTTACCGCTGTATTCCTCTTGATGAAGAGTCAAATGTGCAAGCTTGAGTGAAAGGTGGAGTAAAAACGAGGAGGAAGAAGGAAAAAAAGCACATGTGCAGCGTTGTTCTTGTTCCTCGTCTCGCCTCATTCTTCTGAGGAAGACGAACCCTGACTCGTGGTTATGGGCTCGTTTGACCTGTTGAACCCCACAGACGCTGTGAGATGGACTCGCCTCACAGACATGACTCGTACAAGTTCAACTCAGTCAAACGTCATATTCTGAGCTCTTAGAGGCAGAACTCTGCTGGACTCGGTACCCAGTCTGTTTGGTTTAAGAGATTAAAGAGATTACAGCCACATATGCTAAATCATGCACAAACAAAGCTGCAAATTTCAACATAAAGCTGCGGTAGTTAGAATCAAGGGCCAACATTATAATATTACTGCTGGACATTGTTGAGAAAACAGATTTTAAACTCTTCTGAGGATAATTAGCCAATAATTAAAAAACATTTGGAAAGTACAGAGGGGTAAATACTTCTCCTTCAACCCCCAAGCTAGTGAGTTAGCCAGTGCCAGGGCTGGACTAACCAAAGACTCATTGCATTGTGGGAAACTCTTCCTTCATTGTTGTCCTCTAACAGCTCTCCTTTCCTGTCCCCTCCCTCTCAGACCCCCCCTCTGTGTCCATAGAGGGCTACGACAACAACTGGTACGTGGGCCGCTCGGACGCCGTGCTCGTCTGCGTGGCCAACTCCAACCCGGCGCCCACCGCCATCACCTGGACCACGTAAGAATCCCATCCGCCTCCTCGCCCCCCTCTGAGAGAGTGACACGGTTCTTTATTGTCTGTCATTACGGCAGGAGTGTGTGAAGCAGTTACTGCTCTTTAATCGTAATTTCTTAGTAATTTTTTAATGAACACAACGTCTTGGTGTGATGGACAGATGGCGTGCTGCGACGCGCCGCGCCGTGTGTGCTTCCCTTGATGAATGTTGAGCAGGGAGACAGAACGGCTGCTCACATGTCTGTGATTTCTCTCACATTAACGACGCCTTTGAATATCACAGTCGCCAACAGCCTCTTCTTCTCTGTGTTCTTTCTCTTCCCATCTACTTCTTCCTTCATCATTTTCCTCTCCCTCTGTCTCATCGATTCATCTTTTTGATTTTTCTTTGCTTCATCTTGTTTTATCCAATACTTCAAAATTGATGGTCTCCTCGCTGCTATTTTTTTCCCATTTTCTCTTCCTCCCCGGTCCCCTCCCTGTTATCCTTCATTTCCTCCTGTGCCTATCATGCTGTATTCCTCCTTTTATTTGTCCCTTCTTCTTCCTCTCCATCCAGAGCATCTGGTTCTTTACCGGAGACCGTGGCGGTGGACGGCAACAAGCTTCTGGTGAGGAAGGTGAACGACGCCGTCAACACCACCTTCACCTGTGAGGTCAAGAATAAGCACGGGGCCAGCAGGCACCAGATCACCACCGTCGTCATCGGTGAGTCCGTTCACCCTCGGGCGACACACACACACACACACACACACACACACGGATGTACTAGTGGAGACGCACACGTCACAGGGCTGCCTGCTAATGTTGTACTGCACACGTGGATCATGAACACACACATGTGAGAGCCCACAGCATTCTGTCAAACATCAGAGATCACTGCCTGCATGTACAGATGTTCGTAAACAGCCACACACGCACACACACACACGTGCTGGGTATGATTGTACTACCCAGTGTTACCCCAGACATCATCCCGTGGACGTGTGGACGTATAGACCACAGTCCTCCTCAGTTCTGCAGATAGACTTGCATGCGTGCGTGAACATAAATCACACACACACACACACACGCTGGGATCAGGTCTGATCTGGGAGCTACAGGGATGCTGGCTTCTCTCCGTCACCACTTTGGATTTTTTTGTTTCGTGGATTCCTCTGCGCTGCTTGGCTTTCAGCGAGGCACGGCAGAGGCCGCCGATCGACCCTTTCACCGCAGCAGGGCCAAATTGGAGAACGAGGGCCAGATTGAAATGTTTAGAAAACCACTCTCCTGAAACGGAGCTGCAGCTCGGCGGAACGTAAACGAAGTGTGAACTGTGGGTCCTGGGTCTGAGAGTCGACCCCTGGTTGGAGGATTCTGGCCCTGTGGTAGCGGCGATGGGGGCGGGGGCTTTAAGTTGGTGTGAGCCAGTTTGCCGGGTCGTTTTTCTTTCCTTTTGTTTCATCCTTTCTTTTCTTTTTCACTCACTCTTCTCCAACAGTCTCTCTCTGTTTTTCTATGTTTTCCTCTACCTTGACTCCCTCCCTCTGTCTGGGAAGAGGCTGACGACTGTCTGCATGCACTCCTGATCTTTCTGCTGGCGCTTGACATCTGATGATTTGACTGCTGTTGCCACGGTGTCCTCAGACGCTTTCACACATTGACTTGGCACACGCACACGCGCGCACACGGGCCTCGAAGCCTTGTTTTTCAGCACCGTGCTTGTATTCAGACAGTCATGGAATTCATTTATTCCTTCCTCCACCGTTCTTTAAGGAATTAGTCTGAAGAATCACCATGTGGAGCTCGACGACAAAACAAAACAGAGAAAAATCTCCTTTTGCCAAAAGATAGAGAGAAAGCTACATTTAGAAAATCCGTGGGAAACGGGAGCTGGAGATTGGAATTGTCTCCACCGAGAACAAAGTTGCTTTGTAGCCCGGCGGAGTGTTGGGAGGGATGTGTGGGAGGCTCAGAAGTGGCTAAGCTGCTACTGTTCTCACTGCGAGTGCAGCATTGTGAGTGACTCAAAGTCTCACGGAGAGGACTCTCTCCGTTTCTAGCACACACACACACACAGAGGAGCTTTAAACACTGAAGTCCTTCACAGATACATGCAAAGTACACACAGACCTACACGGCGTACTACAAGGACTCGAGCGCTGCACTCGTACTCACGCGAGCGTAACTGTAGATCTTTCCAGGCGCCTGCGATCCTGCCAGACTTTGTGATTCATTCTCCGCTGCTGTAACGTGTCGTTGGTGTTTCACAGTTTACTTTTGTTCCGCCACAATAAAACAACTAAATGGGGATGAAGTAAAAGTAAATTAATCTCTGAGTTTAACATGCTTATGTATCGGCGGTGAGTGCCAGGAATCAGAATGAGGCTGGAGAGTGTGTGGGCTGAATGAACAAACAGGAACGCCTGTTTTTCCTTTGGCTTCTGAGCTCCTGTCCCTTCCCAAAGTGACTCCCCATAAGCACACAGGGAAGAGGTGTTCAGCTCAAGGACACTTTACAACCTGGCAGGAAGGATGACTTTGACTATGGAATCAGAGCTGTGGCCTGCATGTGAACACGGAAACTCTTCTTTGTTATGTGTCGCTGTAGAAATCCTCAAAAGGCCAAATCTAATCTAATTGTGGTGTACTTTGAAAGTATTTACTCTGCATAACATGTGTATTTCATTGTCCCACGTTTATATGTACTTAGATGTTTAATCCATGAAGACCGAGCAGGGAATGAGCCCCCCCCTCCGCACCTGCACCACAGACTCATGAGCCGAGCTCTCGCCCCGTGGAGACATTTCCACCGTGTTAATATGTATTAGCTTCTCCAAATGGCATTAAATAAACTCCACATTTGGGGGAAAGCAAATGAATCATGACCTATAATGAGAGACGCTTCAAATGAATTGGGCCACCAACTCGCCCCCCCAGGGAAGTCGTCGAATCGCAGCCAGTGACTGTTTAGATGTCTTTTCTTAGCACTGGCCCAATTCTAACAACAGCTTCCCAGGAAAATTCCCAACCCTCCAGATGGCCAGTCTGCCGCTGGTGGTGAGTCACCGCAGGTCCAGGTCATATGATTCACCTCTGTGAAATGTGTCACACGCAGTAGAGTAACGTGGAACGTCCTCTCATCACGACCCCTGGTAGCGCGGCGGAGTGTGTGTTTGATCTCCTGATCCATCCGGCGATGTTGAAACACTAAACAAAGAAACATGGAATTTATTTTTGTTAGGAATATTGCTTCTCAGCAGAGGGAGTCTCCTGCCACTGATTTAACAAATAAAATGGTACTTCCTGTGCAGTCCCTGGTAACACCATTTAATACCAAATATCATAACAACGAGCAGCAGACGAAGCAGTGGGCAGGTTGGTAGGACCAGGAACTAAAGCTCCAAGGTCGAGGACACCTGAGGAGAGAGAGAGAGAGAGGAGCAAAGTAAATAACAAGCAGTGATGGCGTCTCATTAACTGGAGGCTTGTGAGTGAGTTATCGGGACATCCCATCAGTAATGAGGAACAGTAGTCCAAAGCCTGGACTGGTTTCTTTGGTTCTAATTTTGGAAAGAGGGGCGTTCTAGTTATTTCCTTTATGTGTGAGGTAAAGAAAGAACCTTTACCACAGCAGCACTTAAGGCCAGAGCTGATTCTGTTTGGATATTCATATGTCAGTGGGTTAAAAGTTGGTGACAGTATTATCAGTTTCCAGCTTCTCCAGGTTGGATGAGACAGGCTCTCAGATGAACTATACCTCTGTTTAGGTCTGGGGTGGATGCATGCGATGAGGAAGACGGTTAGCAGAGGACAGCAGAGGTCACTTTCCCACTGCTGGGAGACTGCATGTGATCATGGCTAAGTCCTCTTTGATGCACATACGTTAGGATTGTTTCCCAATGAACCAGCTTCTTCAGACTAACCCGCGGGTCGCTGTGTTTGAGTCACGGTGATCTTTCCCATCTTCAGGAGAAATCACACTTCTGCTCCCGAACAGAATGAAAAAACGTAGTGATTGAACCCGGTTCCAGCCTCACAGCGTGACGTCTAAACCGTCGAGCATGAAGACCTCAGCTCTCGATACTGCAACAGTTAAAACCCGACACTTTGTGTACACAGGCCCCACGCAGCCCGCTATTTCCCCCGCTGGGAGCTGTTAACGGCTCCTCGATGTTCTGTTCAGCTGTTGTCCTGGATGAAAGCACGGCGCTGTCTGGCTTTCCTGCTGCCGTCACGTGGCACGGCTCTCCCCCCAGTGTCGGCTCGGGCTGCGAGGAGCTGGAGAGGAAGGTGTGAGGTGGAGAGACGAGTGCCGGGGCAGGAGGGAGACGAAGTAGGGATGGAGGAAGAGGAGAAGGGCGCTGGAGAAGACTTGAACGAAGAGCTTTGGCACTTGAAGGCGTTCTGAGAGATAAACACCCAGACAAATACTTCTCTCTCAGGAGTAAAGGCGAGAGTTAGACAGCTCGGGATATTTGGTCGTCAGCGTTTTACTGACGACAGTGAAACATTTCAGCACATCACACACACACACACGTAGTACACACACCCCACAGCTCCATCCTGAACTCCCATCCGATAACATTCACAAGATGCCAGCCATACATGGCTTACTTGGTTGCCATGGCGCTCGCTGGATCTGCCCAGCACACTGTGCAAAGAGCAAGTGCGAGAGGATGCTGGCAGAAAAACCTCAAATTGGAGTGGAGGAGGGGAGGGGGCGTGAGGAGAGGTGGGCTGGAGAATAAAGACGGGGAGATTGCAAAAAGGGCTGAAAAGTGAGATAAAGGTGAGTCCTGGGATTTAGGGAAGAGTGATGGAGGGGCACGAGCAGCAGGGGGAGAGTGGCAGGAAAGTTCTTTAGAAAATCTGATGACTTCTGGTCCAGTTTGTAAGCGCGAGCTGGCAGGAGTCTTTGACCTCCTCTGTCCTCCCCCCTCCAGCCTCTCTCCACCACCCCCCCTCATACATCCAGGCCTTTCATGGGGAGTCCAGCTGGCTTTGGGCTGGGGGCTGTTGTTGCTGTTCACATACACACACATACCTTTTTGACACACTCACACACACTGTCACATTTGAGGGCACCAGTGGAGAAACATTTCCTGGATCGCCTGCGGCGAGCGAGATAGCTGTCCACTAGAAAGACACATACGCGCTCTGCAGCGCTTTGCAGCGCACGCACGCGTGCGTGGAAGCGCACGGCGTTTCACACATGCACACACAGACAAATTGGACCACGCAGCTCTGTGCATAAAATAATCAGATTATCTAGCCACGGGGGAAACGCTGGCACTGACTGTCTCAGACATAAACCCCTCTGCAGGCTTAATGAAACAACACATAGTGTATGCAGATACACACAGATAAGGTGGAGGAGCAGAGGAACGCTTGGGCCACGGTCAGAAACTGGGATGTGAAGATAAGGAAAAAACTAACTCATTATGTGACCGATGAAAGATCTGGCCCTGGAACTAATAATTATTTTCATTAGTGAATAATCTGATTAGAATTTTTTCAATTATTTTTTCAATTATTTTTTCAATTGTTTATAAAATGAAGTCAAATATCCAAGAATATTTTTTCAGTCCTCGTGTTTTGTTTAAACAGTTTCCGTCACATAAGACCGAGTGAATGTCACCTAAGAGAAACCAGCTGCAATCCGATGAAGTGTAGCGTATCTGAGCTGTGTTATTACCTATAGTAAATGGAACTCATGCTCAACAGAAATCACAGGCTAGATCTCAAGCGCCGACTCTAATGGGACTGAGCAGCACTGAACTTTGGTAGTTTCCAGATTGATTCATTGAGTCATTGGTAACGAGGTAATTGGTGCAGGAACCTGCAGACACTGTACATGCGGTCTGAGCCTCGCTCGCTGTCTCCCTGTCACACAAACTTAACGTGCAGACGGAGCCCTGTAGCTAAATACATGTCACAGCAGCTCGTCAGGGCTTCCTCAATATATGATGTGTTGCCACAGTAACGGACAGGAAATGGTCGCCTGTTTAGACTACGTGTCAGGTCCCATCTAATCTTCCCCTCTTGATGGAGCTGATTTGGTTTCCTCTAGTTTGGGCCGCGGGCCATAAAGCTGTAGCATGTGATGGAGCAAATTGCGGAAATAAAAGAACAACATCCCCTCCATCTTGTCTGTGTGGGTGGTGGTGGTGGTGGGGTTAGGGTTAAATGGGTTTTCGCTCTCTGTTTGATAGCAGGACTTCTGAAATGCACTGAGATGGTGTATTAGATAGATTCCCTCACTCTGACTTCCTCACAGGATCTAGCTGAGTAACGTTCGGTGAATGTGGAGCTTAATTTATTGTTATTACTACCTGTGCTGGACTCGGCGGTCCGCCTGCACACACGCAGCTCTGCTTTATCAAAGCTTTTTCCTCCTGAGCTGCTAACAGAAGATGCGAATGATATTTCAGTTGGGTCTTGTTTGTGCTGTGAGACAGAAGCGAAGGACACCTGCTGTGCTTCGTACTAAATGGAATAGTTTGGCTTTCAGGTGGTGTTAATGGCTGCGACGTTCATCTTTTCCTTCTTGCACACTGAGGTAAAAATATTCTTGATAGAATAATAACTATCTGCTTTTAATAACAACGATTTCTGTGGTGCGGAAATCCTGTTTAATTTCATTGTGACTTCCAGTCGACATAATTACTGATCTCCTATCAGTTCTGCTACTCTGACAGGTTGAGTGACTCCAAATTCATTTCCACAGCGACGTGACTTCCGAGCGGATCTTATCCATCCACCACGAGAGCCGGTTCAGGGCGGGGTGAGACATGTGGGAGGGAAAAAACAAAACTTCCAGAAAGCTCTCGGCGTGACCACTGGAGCCGCAGCCACACAGGGGTAATGTCTGTCAGGGAGATAAGAGCGGAGGAGAGGGCCCCCGGGCTGCAGCTTATCGCACACGGACGCACGCGGAGGGAGCACACAAACACACGTGTGCAGGGGGATTAGAGGAGGGGGGGGGTTATATCTCACCTCAGTATCTCGGGGCGCCTGCTCGTGGTAACATCAGTCTATTTTTCTAGCCGTCACCCAGCAGTCGACAGATTACCTCCACCTGTGCAGGGCTCGGGGAGAGAGACGCCTGCATGTGACGTTTCCACGGGCACGAGTCTCTGATCAGAGCTCGTTTTGGAGCGAGAATGACCCAGGGCGATCCCGGTGAGCGCTCACAGTGGTGTTTGTGGAAAATAAGCATCTCATCCTCAGTTGTGTGATTTTGTTGTGGAGAGGATAAAGAGGCGCCTCAGCGCTCACATGCTGCTCCAGATTCATGGGCGAAACGTCCACAAACTGACACAGAAATAAAAGGGAGAAAATGGTGATAGTTGATTTGTATTTGTCATAAAGAACCTGCTGCTCCTGCTGCAAAGCGGTGTTGTCGTAACCAGCTGCTGTTCTGGGAGGTGACTCCTCGTTACATTCACTGTATTCATAGAGAGCGAGGGATGAGAGGTCAACTGTTCCGTGTCGGCCTCGGCCTGGGTGGATGCAACCGTGTGGCCGGTGCAAGACACTGCAGCTCTGCTCCCTCTGTACAGCTGTTGGTGCACGTTTTATGTGGCGTCACTGCTGCTGCTTTCATTATTTCAAAGGTTTAGGATGATGGTGGCCGTGGGTTAACCCATGAATGAACCTCAGTCCTATAGGTGCAAAGATCCATCAGTTACCGAAGCAAAGGTTCTGCAACTGGAACATAGAACCCATGCACAGGTATTTCCTGTGATTGTTCTGCAACCTCCACCTTCATAACTGTGGGGTTATTCAACACTTTTACGTTCGGTTAAGGTCGGAGGAAACTGCGCTCTTCCTGATCGTCCTGGTCGCTTCACACAGAAAACGCTTATTAGCTGTGTGACTGTAGAAAAGGAGGTAACTCTGCCCAACGTGACTCCACCATCTGAACATAATCAGAATTTCACCACAAAAACACTTGTGGTTGCAGTTTAGTTGTAAAGGTGCCAAATAAAAGCACCCCCCCCCCCAGTCCTACACCCTCACCATCCTAATGACTGAACTGTGAGACAAACAGAAACCGTATCTTCTCTGAGACGCTCTCTCCTGAAGGAATGGTTCCCGTTAAAGGAGCTATTGTGATTGTCTCTATGTCCAGGACAGGTACCGGTATATTGGATCCAGATTCTGTTGATATAACACTGGCACATTCTTATGTCCATGTTTTGTGTAAAGCAATTTAATGCGACTGGGGTTCAATTTCTCGCATATTTTCCTATTTTGTCTTGGTTAAAGACTCATATCTCGGAGTATGGATGATAACCCGACACTTATCTGTGTCACTTATTGTCTGTGTCGTGTTTTCAAAGGAGTTGTAACATTATCTCCCTGTTTCTACGTCTTTAAAGCGCTTTTATGCGCCGGGTGTTGGGGCGCCTTTCCTCCACAACAGGAACATATTTTTTAACAACACTGTGTGTTTTTCATGCAGACCAACTGTGTCCATGTACATTCCTCTTAATCCGGACCAGACGCCAGGTGAATTAGCATCATAGAGCTCTGAGATGAGAAACAGAAAAAGCTGAGTTGAGAGTCGCGGTGTTACCTTTTTTTATTGTAAAGGTTGTTTCTGTCCTGAGACAGATAGTGATCAGTGTTCATTATTGTTATTTTCTTCTTATACTGCATGAAATAGTTTGAAGGTTCAACTCTGATCCCAGAAATGTTCGTGTTTATTTAAAGGAAGGCTAATTGAAAAGAGATAGAGTAGTTGGATTTCTGTTCTGTATGGCGGTAGGTAGACATAAATGATATCTAATTAGGATTAGTCCTATAATTAGCTTAAAATAAAGAATACTTTCACAGAGCAAAATTGCTGTAAATGCAGTAAATTGCTGTAAATGGAAAAGTAGATGTGTGGTAGAGGAACAAATTACCAGAATTAACAGAGGGGATTAAGCCACTGAATAACTGAAAATGAACAAAAAATAGGGTTCAAGAGGCGAGAAGGGAGCGAGGGGAGCCTGGTGGCTCCACAGAATCATGTCTCGCTGCTAGATTAGGTTCTGGAAAACGGGCCAAGAGTTGGTGTTGGATTCCCGGCTGGCATCGGGCCCGTTTCTGTCCTTCAAGACCGCCGCCGTGGCGGAGACAAAGAGCTGAACTGAAACGTGGCCAGACCTCAGCAACAGAGGGCTCCTTTCACACGCAGACACAGAAACAGCACCTCTTCTCACAATGCGTTTACAGGCGGTGGTCGTGTTTTCCACACTGAGAAACCCACCACCAGCTGAGCACGAGTGACAAAAACTCTTCAGGCAAAGACTCATCCGATATCCGTAAAGAGGTTGGGACAAAAAGCGCTATGCATCATCTCTGCACAGTGTTTCATTCAACTTTTTGTTTCATTAAACTGCCATCGCCGGCTCCCGCTGAGAATTGACGCGAGCTATCGACGAGGTTCCTTCCTGCTGCAGCAGCAGCAGCGTGTCCGTCTGGGCTCTGAAGTGACCACTGGGAGCCTTTGTTTGTCAAAGCGCATGTAGAACAGCAGCGTTACCTATCGATCCTCCGCGTGAAGCGCCTCCCTCGCCCCTCGTGCGTTGCCTCAGCGTTGGTTCAGCACCGAGCTGCTCTGTGGCACATTCCCATAAACCCAACCTGGCGTCTGCGCTCTTTGAGATGTATCCATCTTGTCGAAACACGATGCATTATTAATGTTCAGCCGGGTTGTAATCGGAGCAGAGGGGCTGAGCGTTGCGTGGTGTATAGTGTAAATATTTGAAACTGAGGTGCTTGTTTCTCTGCGTTTTATCTTTGCCTGAATATTTCACGTTCGGGGCCTGTGCCGGTTGATGCAGTCAAGACTTGGAGATTTCTCCCCTTTCACTGCTCCGCTCGGATGTGAAGGTTGAATTCATTGGCGGAGCGGAGCCCAGGCATATAGTCACCGCTGGTTTCAATCAGCGACAGCCAGCGTGACCCGCCAACGCACAAACCGCCACACGCTCACACACAGTCTCATCACGCGCTGGATCCAGCTCCCTGCGGGCTTCTCCTTCCCAGGTTCTCGCTCTGCACTAGCTGCGGTTTTTCTAACTTCGCCAGCTTAGTTCAAACATCTTGAGCTGTCTGGCTCCAGCACTTCACTGCACACTGCACACTGCACATACATCTTTGGTTTTATTGTGTCTCTCCAGCTCATATTCGCCTCTGCGCACAGATTTATTCTGTTATGTGCACATTTGGCGCTGAACCTTTGCAACGGTCTCATTCTTCACAGAGTCACAGGGTCAGATGTTGGTTGCGTTACCTGCAGCTGGAGTTTGGCGAGGGAGTAGTCGTGATTACCTCTGTGCTTCTGCTGCGGCTTTCATTTTATTGTTAAAGACCCTTGGCCACGGGTTCAGCTGATTTTTTATTTTTCACCCCCCTCCTCGCACACTTTTCTTCACATCATTCATTCCTGCGTACAGGTAGAGAGGCACACTCCATGCAACACCTGCCACACGCAAGACATACTAATTCTCCTTTCTCTCCGTGTTACAGCTGCGAGCTATTCCCTCCTGGCCTAACGCATCAGAATTCATCAATGGGCTGCCCCTCTCTCTCTCACTCTGTGTTTCCGTCAACGTGTGTCTGTTTATGCACATGTGTGAAACAACGGGGGGAGACGGGGCAGCCTCTAATCCTGTAGACCTCGTCTTTCAATTAGCCAGAAGGGCTTGTTCAAGGCCAGTCGGGGTCAGACTGCTATCACGGTCTGCAGCTAATCCACTACAGACTGATCGATACAGAGGGAGGGGACAAAGGGGGGGGGGTGTAGAAGGAGGTAGAGAAGGATGTTGGTTATATGTTTGAGAGAGGCAAAGAGGAAAGTTTACCCTGCTGAGTGAGGGAGACAGTGAGTTGCGCTGGTATGTTCATTGATAGCAGCTTCAGCTGGTTGGAAAAAAAACAAACAAAATCAAACCGGTGTCCAATTAGAGCTTGGTGGGTGCACTGGGCTCGGTTATCTTCGCCTGCAGCCTGCTCACTAGCATAAAAAGTTACAGACTGTATATAATCAGAAGTGTGGTGTTTGTAGTTCTTCACCACCGGGAAGGTTTTGGTTTATTTATGTGAAGAAGCTCTAACGTTTCCTCTCAGCCAATCACCATGCGAGGCAGGTAGTGTGGGTGTGTGATGGGAATTAATAAGAAGACACTGCTTCTGACGGGACTCATTTCATTTCTATTGTATCTCATGACATACATGGTTGCACTACAGCGTGAAATGGGATACAACACTATTTTTGTAGTAAATAAAATAAAACACGCCGTGTTGCTAAGACGGACGTTTGAAAGAAGGCGTTTGACGCACAGGATTGAGAATCGCAGTAATCCAGTATCTCCCACTAATCCAGTATCTCCCACTCACAGAGTAACAACCATCATTGTGTAGCATAGCGCGGGGTGAGTTTGTAGCAGCGGGGTGTAATTTGTGCATGATTTAATAAAGGTAAACATAGCAGACAGCCCGTGACCTGCCCCTTCTCACAGGAGAGGGTTGATCAACACACTGTACTTGGGCCTTTGGATGGCTGCAGGGAATTCATGAGCTGAAGGGGAAACTTTTCTTGTGACAAAGAGCTGTGGACAGATGTAGAAACATCCCTCATAAAGTTTGATTTGAATATTTCTTCAGCATTTTCCGTGTAGTTGGTTCCCAGCGGGAGATAAAATCCCAAACGTGGCAGGAGATGGACATTTCAGCAGACACGGGTGTGCTTCCGTCTCGGACACACTTACGTTACCTCGCGGGCAGAGCAACCTCCAGGGTCAGGAAAGAGCGCGGGATCTGTCTGAGGCTTGTGCAGCTTGGACCCAAGCTTCTTTTTACTGGTCGTACAAACGTTAGCACCGACGACTAATGACTGTGTGGACGCATCACATTCATCCTGCTGTTACTGTGCAGAAGCGTCAACAGCTTCCCTCGTATCAGGTGATGCAACCATGAAGAGGATCTGGTGCGGAGGGCGTTACTGCTGTCTGGATGTTGGCTTTCCATTTTCATGCTCCTGATCATATTCATGACCGGAGCAGGAGAAGAGAGAGGGAGACGTGGATAAGGGAGAAAAAAGAGCCACGGCTTTAGACAGCGGCCTTAATCCTGCCCACACTGGGTCTGCTGTTTTTCTCCCTCGCTGCCCCCCACCCCCCACCCCCTCTGCCCTCGCCCCTTGCTCTTTTTTTACGATTTGAAAGGATGGACGTGATCCATCTGAAATGAGCTAAGGCACATATGCATATCCCTCCCTCTCGCTCTACTCTCCCGGGCCCCTTTAACACCCCACTTCTCCCTCTCTCTCCAGCTCCCTCCAGCTTGGGTTTCACTCTCCCCTCTTCCAGCGTCCAGATTTGCTTAGAAATGAGTCACTCGACCACAAACCGCTCTATTTAAGAGGGGGGGGGGGCAGTGGGGAGGAGTAGGGGGAGATGGAGGAGTGCAGGATGACATAGAGAGGGAGATGGATTGAGTGAGTGTGGGCAAGAGCGACGGAGGGAGGGGGGGAGGGGGGGTGATGGCTGTTTTTCACTCAGCTGGTTTTGTTGATCAGTATCAACAGCCAAGGTCTGGATCCAATCAGCTCTCTGCATTCAGCCAAGTAGAATAGGACTAAAAATATATTTGACAGTGCACACACTGGCACACACACACACACACACACACACACACACACACACACACACAGTCTCTCCAAACACTGCACACACCCAGTCACACAAGATCTGCAACGCTAATCCAGTGAATAATGCAGCACAGACGCGGTGTAGAGCAAGAGCACTTACCATGGGTTTCGGATTATGACACGGGTCTACCGGTGCTTATGCACGTGTGTGTGCGTCTATTTGTATATCAGCTAGAACCTCCGGTGAATTAATGAAGGCGCAGACATGTAGGTGTGAGACATCACACTAATTATGGCAGCAGTGCTGTAGCCTCGCCATCAATAATGTTCATTAAACTACTGAACCCACTCAAGTTGACGGCTCCGTGTGCGAAGGTGTGCGGGGGGTTAGTGTGCGAGGGCGCACACTGTGTGCGTGTGCCTCGCAGTGAGTAAGCAGCACGCTTGGGTGATGGATCACCACACATTTGCATTAAATGCTTCTTTATTTGGACACGGTTGGCTGACGAAGGCTTTTTTTTTATCATCTCTGCTGCATCAAAGTTTCCAGCAAGAACAGAGGATAAAAAAAAATACGATACATCATCTCACGCTTAATGTGGCACCATTCAGATCATTTACGCTACGAGACTCAGAGGTTTTAGTCAACAAAGCCATTTGAATCCTTCCAAATCAACCCGAGATGAACAGAGTTCATGCTGATGCTTCAAGTTTGAACCAACGTCTGAGCCGTGGAGCACGTCACCCAAACCCTCAAGGTTCTTGATGCAGAAGTAGTGTTAACAGATTGAACCCGTGCGAAACTGTGATTCGTCATATGCCCCCACGAGGAGGGGGGGTCAGGGCAAGACACACATTACAGGAACTGGAATCGCTCCTTTTCCAGGAATTCTTTAACCTGGCAGCACGTCAGCTTCCCCGAAACCGTCCATTAAACGAAAGAGCCAGAGCTCTGGTGTAATCAGCCAGTGAGAAAATAAATAAGCACATAAAACCCCGTCACAAAGTAGACTGGCACTCGGCAAGGTGCAGTGTGGTTCTGGTTAAAATCAGACCCACAGAACGCTGCAGCATTTTACCTGTAACACGCTTTAGAGGCCAACTGTTGCGCCTTGCAGGCGGTTACAACGAGCGCGGCGCTGTTACAGGACGCACAGTGATCCGGAGGCTCTCGACCCACTTTAAGGTCACAGCCCTCATCTCACCGGAGACCCACGTTTCCTACCTAATTACCCGTTGCTTGAGAATGTCACGCAGCGCTGTGCAATAACGCTGGAGAGGTCAAAAAAGGTCTTCCAGCAGGTTTGAAAAAGGTACGGGAGGTGCAGCCGCGCAGCATGACACAGGCTTTGCTTCTCTGTGCTGCAGGACGGAGGGTCTGAACCCACCACCAGCACTTTTAACGTCAGTACGCAGTGGAAAGGAAACAGTGGCGCTGTTTGCTGCTTTTCTGCATAAACTGGTTATGAAATGTGATCTGAGCTTCATCACCGTTACAAACACAATTCCTCAAACAGTGAAGTCAAAAGCTTTTGTTTAGAGGATCCTTTGCCTTGTTGCTGGACGGGACAAAACATCAGGGCAGCTTCCTGCAAGCTGGACCTCGGCAGAAGTCAGGTGATGCAACAGGATAAAAAAAAACATGGCCGGTTCATACAGCAGACAGGAAGTGATGTAATGAAGGTAAGAAGGTCAGCAGAAATTTTGATTATTTCCTCTCTGATGCCGATTTGCTCATAAATGAATTGAAGAGCGTTATCTGACCTTGTTTGTTTCCGATTTGAAAAGTGCCTCGGATCACTCCAGGACCTTGCTTTGTGCATCCTGCTGTCTCTGCCCAGGCATCATTAAATATCAGGCTGGAGTCGAACATAATGGGCACGTACGGTTGTAAAGCTAAAAGCAGTAACGGTTTCAGGTTTTTCACTCTGATGTACACTGCGGGCAGTTAATATCAGGCTTTCAACTCTTCCCACTGGAGTTGAGGATGAACATGAACTCCCAATCAATAGCTGTTGCTTCCATTTTGCTGCTTCGCTGTGTGTTTTTATTAGTGCATTTTACAGCCGCACGGTTAATCTGCGCTCAGTAAATCTCACGGCTGGAGTTTATTCCCATCTGAGGCCGTACATTCCCGGAGTGTCGAGTCAGAGTGAAGTGGGGTTTATACACCTCCCTGCGTGTGTGTGCGTGTGTGTGTGTGCTTTGCATGCTCATGCTCATGCTCATGCTCTCTCGTAAGCCTGCACGCGCGTGTGCACACGGGTTGTGATTTCTGTGCATGTGCGCTTGTTGTTGAGGTGAAAGGAGCCAGGAGTGGGAGCAATCATCGGGGTGTGCGAGCGGCAGCTGGGTGCTAAATGAGTGCAGATCTCGAAGAGGAAGGTGCAGGAGCGCGCGGGGAAACCTCCCGAAGTTCATAACCCCTGCAAGGGGCCACAAACTTAATTGGACTGAGTGTGCATGTGTGTACACAGGAATGGGTTGTGCTGCGTTCAGGCACGTAACTCCCACGTGGGTCTTTTGTAACTTTGAATTCATGTGTTTTCTGCAGGAGGAGAAAAGCTATGCAGATGGCTTTCAAGGTGGAAAAGGGTAACGAGCTTAGAAGGGATGAATCACCCATTCATCTCCACTTGCATTCATCCGTCATGTATCCGTCTATTCCTTTCTCTATATTCTGCATCCACTCTTCTTTCTCTCTCTCCTTCCCGTCTGTCTGTGATCTTTAGTTTTCATCCCATCTGCTTACTCTGCGTCAGAAAGCATCCATTTAAAATCCAGAGAGTCTCAGAGGAGGGAGCACAGTGAGGCTCAATGGGCCAAGAAAAATCCCCAAAACTAGACGGTTAGGAAAAGTCACCGTGACCTTTTCCCCCCTCTCTAGCTCCGCGTCTCTGTTTCTTTCTCTCTCTGTGGTTCACTGTGTGGTTTTTTCTCTCACTTATCTTCTTTGCCATCCTTCTTATTATTTCCTCGCTGAGTGAGGAGGGCGAGCTGGAGATGAAAAGCAGTAGCTTGAATCCATAATGAAGAGACAGAACTGAGCGTGACTTAGGCAGGAAATTTCCTCCTTCACTACAGCATCGACACGCTGTATGAGAAAATGATTGATGGCGTCATGGAAACACTGCTGGTCCCGTGACCGTCATCTGTGTTGGTTTACGGTCACGAGGCGAATCGATCGCATGTGTGCTCGTGAAGATGAAGGAACAACATGGATAATTGAATAGACAGCGTGGCTCTTTGTGTGTGTCTGCATGTGTGCAAGTTTGTGTCATCAGGGGTAATTAACCAAGAGAGTGTGTGTGTGTTTGTGCGCGCGGTTAGCTTTGTGACACAGATACACACTGAAGGCTTTTAGAGTCTAGTGGCTAAAAGATGCGTGTGTGTTGCGCTGCTTATGTGATCCTTGAGTAAATGGAGAGAAATAAGGAACATGAATGATGTATAGTGTGTGTGTGTGTGTGTGTGTGTGACTGATGATGTCTGGATGTTTGTCTGCAGAGGTTTCTGGGGGTCTTAGCACATAAAGAAGCCGGTGTTTTCCATTATAGTCAAATAATTAGTGCACGAAGTGTAACATCAGATGCAGCTTAAAGCCCCGTTAAATGTACCATCATTACTTCCTTAATGTGATACTGTACCCATTAAAACAGTAAAGCATCATTTTAAACTTCAGGCTAATATGCAGAGCCCGGTAAGTGTTGGTTGAATTCTGCTTCGGTGTTGTTTGTACAAATAATTTGCTTAAACAACCTCATATTAATGTGCAGCCACTGCGACAGTATGAGTGGAAGTGAGCTGCAGTGTCGTTCGTCAAAGTTTCGCACGGCAAACAGTGTTTGTCTATAAAGTCACATTAAAACGATGAGATCATTGTTTTGTTTTACATATTGATAATTATCTGATTAGCTCAGAAATGTATTTTTAATTTGACCTCCTGTGCACACATGTTAAAAACAGATTTATCTCTGACATAACTCATAGTATAATACTGTCTGCACACCGATGAGGGCGGAGCAGTGGACTCGGGCGGAGCTTAATCTAGCTTTACAACAGACCAGAACAAATGTGGAATCAGCGTGCAGTGTTACCGATCAGGCTGAGGTTCTGCAGGTCAGTGGAGTTTGCTAGCAGGGTCTTGTTGTCCTTTTATTTCTATCCAGGCCTCGGCATGGACGACTCCGTTTCAGCGCTTCTCCCCTGCACCACACCTCCGCCTCCTCAGGTCCTGGATGAGTTTAGTTTTAGCGCGAAGAAATTACAATATGCTCTGTATGATTCTGCTAAAATCATTCTCACCATCGTGAGTTCAGAAAACTGCATGTTGAATGGGTGGAGGACAGTTTTAAAGAGGTTTCATTTGGAGGGAGTCACGAATAAATGCTAATCAGCTGCACGAGTAGTATCTCGAACTACTACACGAGTACCTTCCATGTGAACTCTGGTCCTCGTGGATGCATATGCTTCATTCTGACCTCTCGCATCGTGCTTCATTCCACCTGTCTGGTGACGATAAAAGCACCCTTTTATTTATTCAGATCAAATTTAAGGTGCAGTCGCCAAAGTGAGCGGTGAAATATGAGCAGTTTTCCTCACACCCCCTCCTACTGTACTCTACTGTATGCTTTGCTTCTGGCTCCCATTAACCCACCGTGATGCCATTTACCCTCAGCCTCGCCTCCTCCACACTGACATTTGTTATGATGATGTGTCCGTGCCTCCCAGGCACATTGCTTACACATGGGAGAGTCGGGATTTAATTATTCTTACTGTAGTTTATTTATTGATTAGAAGATATATAGAAAATAAGCTTTTAAGGCCGGTTTTAGTGTTGGGGGGGGCGGGGCCCGTCGTGGGGCTCTGAGTGCTCTGCAGCCACGCAGCCCCACGCGCAGCCAGCTGCATGAACTACATGTTTGATGGTCTGCGTGTTGTTTGCCAGTTAAAATAGGAAACTTTGTTTTGCTCGCAGTCCGCGTTCGCCGCAACACTGATGATACTGGAAGGTCGGCGCGCCGGCTGAGTGCAATTATACAGTAAATCAGATGAAAAGTTAGAAACCAACTTATTAAATGAGCAGAACTGAAGACATTGTTATTTGAAAGCAGCACTTTTTTTCTCCAGCCTACAGGGTTTAGGTTGGAGGTTGCTTATGCAGCGGGCACTTTTTAAAATCTTCCTTATTCATTATTTGTATGAAACTCAAAGTCTTGCTGAACTTTGCCTTAACTGTGCAGCAGCTTAAATTCTGAGGATCCTGCTCAGCTTGTTAACATTTTTATTTTGTGTAGGAGTTTCTAGAGTTTCCTCGAACACGCTGTTGCACTGGTCAATCAGCAACTCGCTGTATAGACTGGGTTGATATTTAGCATCCAATCTATAGTTCACCAACGTGGATCCAGAAACTCACAGTGCAGCATAAAATCAGCGGCTTATGTCTGAGCGGGAGGTTTGTGAGGAGACTCGTCTGAATATGATGTTTGGAGCATATTCATGGCTACATTTTTCTATGTCCTGTCCTTGACCAAAAGCTGTTTTTAATGAGGATTCCCCCTGCGGAGCTTTCCAGTCACTGCCTCTGGCTTATTATTTGACAGCTGAAGCAGCTTCCTGTGTTCTTGGGCCTGATTTCAGTTCTTGAGACCGAAGCAGGGAGAGAGGAAGGGGAAGATCAACAGAAGATGATGTCTCTTCATACGCCTTAGACTGTTTCCTGTTTGTCTGCCACCCCTCCCCCCACCGCTAACTTTCTCCACCTTGCCTCCCCACATCCTACTTCTCATTTAGATTATCCCCAACGCAGGGAGAGTAACTGAGTAGAAATGCACAGCTTTCACTGGTCTCTCCCTCTCCCTCCCTCCCTCCCCTAATCTCCTCCATGTACATGACACTAATACAGAGACTGATATAAGCTCTCCTGCCCCTCTCCATGACATTTATCACCATGCTCCTTAATGCAGGCAGGCTGCCTCTGTTGATGGGAAGTAAGGATGACAGCCATGGCCTATTTTCCTGTATTTCTCTTCCTTTATTTCCTCTTTTTTTTGGAGAAGAGCGGTGTTCACGAACGCACCTCAGGTGGCAGTTGACTGGGATTTGACGTCGATGTCGGTCACGCATCAGACGCATTCGTGTCGGAGCTGATCTAGCGTACGACTCCGACAACGTGCGGTATCACCATGAGCTCGTGTGGGCGTGTGCTCTCTTACCCCGTGTGTCTGTTTGACGGAGGATGCTGCTGGGACCAACACAAAGAGGAGGAGGTGGCTCCCCGTCAGTCATCAGACCGCTGACCAGCGCCCTTCATGCAGGACAGTTTGGCTTTAAGTCGTCAGTCATCATCATCGCGCAGTTTCGGCTTTGAAGAGAAATTCGTACTTCTCCTGCATGTGAACAAAGATTATTAGAAAAATGAGGTTGGCAGCTTTATCAGGCCTCCGCTGGAGCTTTGTTCTTTATGGCCCACACAGCGTAATAGATTCTTAAGTACTTGATTAACAGAAGGATGACAGCCACCGAAGACCTTCCACTCTGGGCCATTATTCAGCCGTCTCCCACTCAGGCACTTTGATAAATGCCACTAATGCCTAAAATATAAATGGGACCATAAATATAAATACCGTTTTGGCCTGCATGTTGTTTCCATGCCAGCCTGTAAGTTTGAAGAGAGAAAACTAGGACAGGGAAAGTTGGATTCATCATCCCCAATGCCTTCTGTCACTTCAATTGGATATCACCAGACACTGTCCCCTAATTTAGACATCATATCCTGTCCCCCGAGTCCCGCCTCATCCGCCCAATCCGTCTGTCTAACCCTGGCATAACCCTCCTGTATCCCATGTGAAGCCAGAGCTGGAGAGTGTTAGAAATCTCCTCTTACTGTGCTCTGCTCTGCTCTCACTACCAAAGACGTTCCTTCCTCTTTTACCTCCTGTCCTTTTCTGTTCCTTTTGCAACCACAGAATGAACAGTTCAGGCTCCCTCATAGCGACGCCGGTTGTCCTGGCGTCACTTGCCAGCGCCGTAGCATCATCATCGGTATTTGTTGTCCACCGTGATTTCTCTGAAAGACGAGGAGAATCCCTCGGTGGTGTTGCCCTGGCTCATAACCCTGCACCGTCCTCGTTCCAGCCAAGTGCAGATTGTTTGATTGGCACTGACTGCTGTGTTTGCCAGGAGTGCTGGCAAAACCTCGCTGGTATTTGCATAAGACGGGACGGGCTTCGGATTCCCCCGCTGTTTTGCGTTTCGCTGCCCTTGCTGTACACCAAAGAAAAATCAGCATGTGATTCACAGAAAGGAAAAAAACCCACGTTGGCCTTGTGCAGTTCTGCTCTATAGGCTCACTGCTTGTCTTTGCCCAGCCTGACACTTTCTTTTCTCCTCTTTTTGGCCCAGCATGAATCCACTCCTACAAATCCTGCAATATGTGAGCCAGGCTTCTTTTCTCTCTCATATTCCTGCGGAGAATCCTCTCAAACGTCCTGGCATGCGTCTTGCTCCACAGTGTGAACCTTTTTACCTTTGTGTGCTGCTGATCAGCGAGATCTGGATTTGGATGTGGGTTGACAGCGGGCGATCACTCTGCCTGCGGTTTGACTAGGTGACCAATAGGAGAAGCGCGGGGCAGAGGAGGGGAAGAAGAGAAGGAAGAAAGAGCATGAGAAGAGGGTGTGATTGGGGAAAAGAATAGATGGTAGAAACGGGAGGCAGTGAGCATTGTGGCAACTTTCCGCTGACCCCCCTCCCTGTCTGTCCTGTGGGTCTGTTTCTGTGTCTGTTTGTGTTGCTCTGCTGTGCCGATACCTGTAACCGGCGCTGTCGACGGCACAAAGTGCTAAACAAACTGCTTTTTTTTTGCTAACGCTCGAAACCCATCTCTCATTTTTGTTTCAATCCTCGACTGAAACAAGAGGGGAGAGGCAAACCTGGCTCACACCAACATGAAGTATAGATCAGAGGACCATTACAGTGGTAGCGGCTTCTCCCCAGCTGGCAAAGGTGGGTGGGGCAGCAAAACCTGAAGTGCCGGCAGCTCGACAGACACGTCTCTAGAGCAAAGTGTCTGCGAAATTCAGTGCGAGGAGCTGCTGGGAGAGAATGAATGAGTCCCATTCAGACTGATCCCAGCAATGACTGACTGCACCCTCACCGAGGGATTACACTGAGAAGAACATTACTACACACTTGTAAGAGGATTGTAACACACGTAGAAGAAGACACTATTATCAGTACAACACACTGACAAAACAAGAAGGACGGTGAACACCTCCTCAAAACTGAGATGACTTCCTTAAAAAAAATCAGCCACCAATTCCTTCCTTCTTCCTTTTTTTTCTACCCATTTTTCCACCCCTCCTTCCAACCCCTCCATCCCTTCTGCAGAGGCCCTGGAGGATCCGTCCAGTGCTGGAGTTGTGGCAGGCGCCGTGATCGGCTCCCTACTGGCGCTGATTTTGGTCGTCGCGCTTATTACCGTTCTCCTGACTCGCAGTCGGCGGCAGCAGAGGCGCGGCTACCCCGCCGGTGGCGACTCTATAGCAACAGGCAGTGGCGGCAGCAACGGTGGAGACTATGGCAACAAAGCCCGTCTGCTCTTCACTGGCTCTGGCAACAACAGCAGCAGCAAGAATGGTACCAGCGCCAACAACAACGGGCCAATCTACACGTACCGGGAGGGCTGCGACGCCACCGGCACGCTGACGGAGAAGGCCAACGACTTCCACCACCACCACCTTCACCACGCCTCAACAGGCATCGCCCCGTCCTCCCACGACATCCTGCTAAGTGGGGACGTGGACGAAGCTGAGAGGAGGAAGTTCGACCTGGATGACAGCATGGAAGACGAAGAGGAGAGATACGATAGGTTTGGAGGCGTCGGGGGAGGCGGGAACCAGCTGCCCCCAGCGTATCACGTCCACAGAGGCCACGGCAGCGAGGAAGAAATGGATGTGTACCTTGATGACGACATGGAGTCGCAGAGAGATGGCTCTGTCATTTCCCGGACTGCCATCTATGTCTGAGCGAGGCGGAGAGAGGAGAGGAGAGGAGAGGAGAGGAGAGGAGAGGAGAGGAGAGGAGAGGGCTGAAAACGGGGAGAGGGTATACGGTCCAAGCCAGCCCCCCTCAACCACCAAGTAAATTATAATTGCCTCCATCAGCTAAACACCCACCCGCTTAATGTCCAACCTGATCAAAGAGATACCATCAATCCTCTGTGCTTGACTGTAGCCTATAATTTTTTAGAAAGAGGATTCAGAAAAGAATCAGAGGAACAGAGCGAATGTGTTGTGTAGCTGCTGAAGGGAAATATGTGACTATGTGAGTTTATTCAGTGTCGGCCAAATACGACAGAGTGTAAAAAAAACCAACAAAGTACCGCAGCGCCGCTGACGCCGCGCAGCTCATTGCTATGTTCTCGTCTCTTCAGCTTTGCAATGTGATGATGTGCCGAGTGACTGCAACGTTTGTATTTTATACCTTACAAGAAAACAGAATCTGCAAAACTGCCAACTCTATAACCAACACGCTCAAATCTTCAGAATCCCGTTTCACAACAGGAGGAGGGAAACTTCATCGTCTCTACGTGAACTGTCCGAACGGCTTCTGTGGACGTTCAGCTCCAAGCTCCACCTCCAACTTTTTCAAACTCATCATCCTGGCAGCGACCGTAGTTTCTCTTCCTTTCTTTGGGGGATAGGGGGTGGGGTAGGTTCCCGCCCCCACCCTGTGACACCACTCGGTTGTTCTGAAGCGAGGGCCACTAAACTGAGTTATACCAGACTTAACAGTGTGCGCTAATGTGCGGCTCGCTGTGGCGTTAATGATGTGCAACAACTATATATTGGACGCAGCGTCACTGTAGCACAGTTGCTGTTGTTATTGTTGTTGTTGTCGATGTCGTCGCTGTTGTTGTTACTGTTGTGTAATGGTGTTGATCTCGCTTTGGAAAAAGACGCGACAGGAGCCTTGGGAGTTTCCCACAGTTCCACATTGGATCTGTAATGACTCATTTAATGGGTAAAAAAAGATGTGCTCTTCTTTCTCTGCTCACTTTCTCTTTGTTGGGTTTTTTTTTTGCTGCCTCTCTCTTCCTCCACATGCTCCCTGCACCATTTATATGTCTTTCTAATGCTCTGTCCCACACACATTACGCCATTCTCTCACTCTGCTCTTTCTTTATTTACATAATGGGCGGCTTACGAGTGCCGCAACGACTGTGTGCAGGGAGAAGGGGATAACTTGTATTTGTGTTTTTATCTGGGTCGCGTTGAATGAGGCAAAATATTCACCGGCTTTGTTGGAGGCTGCTGCATTTCCTGTATTCATTTTCCATGTCCCGCAAAATGTTCTTAGGCTATGTACCAGATTATTCCATGTTCTATATTCTGATTGGACCAGAAGACATGGTCCAAGACACATTTCAAAAGATGTGCGAGCAAGCGAAATGAAATCCCAAGTTTTTTTCCTGCACAACACTAAACTGCATTAAAATGGCTTCAAACGAGACGTTTGCTCACAGGGTGGGAGATCGGAACATTAAGATAATGGAAAATTGTTCAGGTAGATGTAATTGAACGGACAAAACTGCATTGGAAAAAAATGCAATTTAAAATGTAATGAGTCCATATTTAATTAAACTTGTTCGATGGATATATTTTGCAACGCGTTTGCGACGCAGAGTGAGAGTCCGAAACTGAGACGCGGCTCTCGTGTTTCTGGGAACACACATGCCTTATTGATTCTCCCCTGGTTTTTTCTTTCTTACAGAGCATTAAATGGACATTTCTTTTAATGGGTTCTTGAGTTATTATCGTCTCTCTTTGGTCAAGGAAAGCTTTGCAGCGCGAGCAAAGATTTAAAGAGGTTCTGAAGAGCTAGAAACTAGACTGGTGCTACGTGCTTCAGCCGCTGAACGGAGAAGAACATCCTCCGCTTTTCAAACACAACAGACGTTACGTCAGACGTCGAATGCAGTCGTGAGGTGTGTGTGTGTGTGTGTTTCTACAGTCAGGATCTGATAATTGTTTAAATGAATAGTATTTTAAACATGTCGTAAATGTCAACTAATGTTTCTGGGAAAGGATTTGAAAAAGGGAATCTTTAAGGACCAGGATTCTTTTTCCATTTAATTTAGTCTTTTTTGAGCGTTTACTGGGAGATTAATTACACATACGATTACCCCAAATGAACTATTCTGTGGATCTTCAAAACGTTCTGAAGAAGCCCGGATTAGCCCAGAGCAGGTCCATTGTTGGTGATTGTTGAACATTATACACTGTGGAATCTGTTATTCTGTAAATGAAACCGTTATATTTGCAATGTTGGAGTGCATCTCAGTGGCAACCAGTCGCCAGTCAACGTCGAAGAAACAGCCGTACTGTAACTTCTACATGTCACATGTACGACGTGTCTGTTACGTCGCTGCAGCACAGTTTGGATCCAGGTGTTGACGATTGTTATCCACGCTACAGGGTGCGTGCACGCTCCAAGACCCAGACTCTTAGTCCCTGGTTTTTTCATTCAGACACAAACAACATGGTGTCAGTCTTACAAAAGAGGATTCTCACTCTTAAAAAGAAAACCTCTGACTTTTCGGAGGCTCTCTGCTTCCTCCCCGTTCACCACAGTTACCCTGTGCAGTATTTGAATGCCTCAGCACATCTCGTCTCCAGGGGCGTCTTGCGGCGCCATAATTTTAAACAGTTGACTGTAATCACAACTTTGGCGCCTAATTAGTCCCCGATTCTTGTAGTGTGCATGTACCCTCAGTGAGGAAACTCATCACCAGTCATAACTTTTGTTTTTGCACAACCCATTTTCAATAAAAAAACTACTCTGAAACAATTCTCTGTGGAGAAGCTGGTAATTAATTAAGCTGAGCTGGGTTATCGGTGTATAAATACCAGACTCTCACGCGTTTCCTTTTCTTCTCTCGGCACAGCGGAGTGGGATATTCAGCCCCACCAACGGATCTGCTCACTTACAGCTTGATCTGGATCATGCATTTATTCCTGGTGTTCCCTGCTGCGGGGAGGACATTCATGTTTTAACCTGAATATTCTCATAGTGACGCCTGGCTTGTTTACGCTAGGAGGAAGATGCGGAATGAGATGACATTTCAACTTTGGTGGATTTTGGTCACGCTCTGCAGATTAGATTTTCCCCTGGCTGTGTTCTGATCGGAATACGAGGTAGACCGTCTCCACATGTGGTCAAATCGCATTCTGCATGCACTCTCAGCTACAATGAGCATGTTTTTCCTTCAGGATAACGTGTCCTCACAGGCATCTCATTTCTACTCCAGATGTGAGCGAGTGTAGAGCCAGAACAAGCTTTTCAAACCAGCACAGGAGTGTGTGTAATCTGGATAAACGTGCCCTCTGACGATTAGAGATAACATCTGTGAACAGAACAAGCATGCTAAGATTAATATTTCAGGCCATTGTTCAACATATCAGACACATCTGAAGAATACAGACTTGATATAAGTGTATCCAGACTTTAGAAGTTGCTGATAATTGTGCTTGATCTTCTAATTAGCTCCGTTTAGTAGTGTAAAGAAAAAAGGCACCACGGTTTCTTTATGTCGAGGAACTTCACAGGAACGCTTAAACGCAACCTTGAAACTAATGAACTATTTTAACTGACGCTCGACGAGATTATTTATCTTTAATCACAGTAAAGTATTATATAATGACTTGATTTGCCTCTTCGCAGGGAGTGAAACAGGCCACGGAGCCGCCTGGTCTGCCAGCAGATAACGGGGTCGAGCTTCCCTTGCTGATCTGTAGCCCGCTGCCCCGCCCGCACACGGCGTGTGCTCCCGGAGGTTGAGGGCCTAATCGCGACCCCTGTAAAGTCTCGTCCTCGCCGCTGTGAGTGTGGCGCCCCTGCCAAGCAGAGCAGTCCGTAACAGGTCACTTGGCTCTGTCAGAGGGAAGGGAGGATGGAGGATGAGCGTGGGAGCTCGGTGCTCCATCCGGGGAATACCAAATAGGCCGGGAGAGAGGGGGGAGAAAGGCAGACGTTTTCTTCTCAGATCAGAGGTATAGCGAGTTAAAAGAGAATAGAGGCAGAACAGAAAGTGAAACCCAGGCCCCTGTAGGGAAGATGAGAAGACATCCCCAGTTTTTCTTCTTGTACACCACCTGAGATTCAGAATGTTTGAAACACCGTCAATTATTCAGCGCCGAGCCCGGACTTAGAGTTGGGCAGATTTGTTGCTCGCGGAGCCCAATTGGTTGGATGACAGAGTGTAAGAGGAATAAGTGACTGGTAGGATGGGATTTACAGTTCTGACAACGAACGCTGGAGGTGGGTCTGGAGCCTCGGAGGAGTATTTCTGAGTGCTGTGTCGCCTCTCTGCTTGGCCATTGGTCATTTCCACCAAACGGCAACCGACAGGCCTTATCAACCCGGCCAATTAGCGGGAAAACACCAGCGCTGTTTAGCTTTCCTCAGCACACTCTATCTGCGACAGATCTTTTTAATTGTAATGAAATGTTCGGCAGCACATCGGGACCCTTGTGCAGGGGCGGAGTCGTGTGTGTGTGTGTATATATATATATATTCTCCTTTTTCCTACCCGCTCTCTCTTTGCTTCAGCGTCAGCACCCAGAACAAGCTGTTCTCTCAATGTTAAATTCAGCAGAAGGCATGAAAGTGTTCCGCATTATTCCAACGCTTCTCTGTGAAGGAGGAAGAAGGCGAGACAGAAAAAGAGAAGAGGAGGGAAGGGACTAGAGCAGAGTGAAGAGGGCTATTAGTTATTAAGCCCAGTTTCTGCGGTTAATCGAGTTAAGGCCAGCTGAGCCGCTAGATGAAGTTTCCTCCTAACAACAGCGGTTAGAGGAGGTTTCATTGTACACTGTAACCAATTCACTTAACACAGAGCTGCCCTGCTTTCCGTTCCTCAGGATACCTCCCTCTGCTCCCTCTGCTCCCTCTGCGCTGCTCCTGCAGCACTGTGCTATACTTAGTGACGTGATTCGTCATGGCTTTTTTGTTTCGGTCCAGGTTATTTCAGGTTTGGTGAATGGCCATTCATTCCGAATGCCTTTTTTCACGGTGTGGAGATTCAGGATGTTTATTCCCCCACTGAAAACCACCAGACATGCGTCGGTTACCTGTCCGCCGCTGCTCCCGTGCTAACTCGTTTTCATGCGCTGCTGAGCACAGTATGAGTCGACTCACCAGGGCTGGGTGTGCCCTCTCCAGCTGGTAGTGTTTGACTCATTAATAAATCACGTTTGATTCAGATTTTCATTTTCATCCTCTTGTTTTTCTAATTAGCTGATGTACTGTGGACGTGCCCTTTTGGTACCGAGTGCTTCTGGAATCGCTGCTGATGTTATTCTGACTATTTATTCGGGGTCTTCTCTACAAATGGGGGAAAATATATTTTAAACTCACACTTACTGATATTTGCTCGCAGTAGAACTAAAGCCATTAACACGGTGTTGACATCATTACTTTTGGTTGTCCCTATGTCTCTGTGTCCTCACTAAAGGAAACAGACCAGTCACATGTTCTTTTGTTCTCCTTGTTTCAGCCTTCATCCTAAACCAGGCCCCTGTGTTCAGTAAGCCCTTCAGTGTGAGTGGTGCTCTGCAGCCTTTCCTCTCACGAGAATAAGAAGTCATCTTCTATTGAGTCATCTCAAACTTCAAAATGGATTTTCAATTGACTTAAAAGTCCTGGAGCATCTCTTTAGTGAACTGCATTTAAAGAGCCCTTTGTATCCTCAGCTTTGTCTGACCCCTGGAATCAGGAATTCAAACAGCTCAGCTATTAACGTGATTGAGAACGAATACAGCTGTGCGTCAGCTGTGCGTCAGCTGGCACAGCTTTGGCAGACTTTATCTTTGATGGAGACTTTTCTAGGCCTGTTTTGTGTCTTTGTTTGTAGGAGAGATGAAGGCTCTTTACGTCCTCCTGCCTCGACGTCCCCAACTGTCTTTGTACCATCTGTTTCAGAAGTCCCTTTGCTGTTTCAGCTTGTGCAGCAGACAGTTTTGATTTTATGCGGTGCCAGGAGAGAAAACTGCGTCTCACCCACTCTGGCATCACCTCACTGCGTTTTAAAGTGATATTGCCGTTGACCTTTTGTGAACCCAAATGTAATTTCAGATCTCTGATTAATCCTAAATGTGAAACCTTAAAGGACAAGACCTCGCCGAGCTCCCTCAACGTTTTGTCTTTGAAAGCGAATAGTTGCGTGTTGGCAACTGCATCAGGCAACGGACGGAAACCTTGAATGTGTTTAACGACAGACAGCATTTACAGCATCGTCACCTTGTGTGATCAAACCCTTAAGCTGGAGGAAGTGATGGTCTGAGCAAGAACTTACTTCTTGTCCATGTCCTCAGATTTAGCTTTTTAACTTCAGCAGTAAACAATAGTTCTGTGTGGTTATAGCAGTGTTTCTCAATTAGTGGGGCGCCGGGTGGTCAGGGGGGCGAGACGCATGAGAATCCAGTATTTTTACCCATTTTTTTCCACGCTCAGCAGAAGTAGGCCAACAACAGAAAATAACTAAGAACCACAGAGTTATAGGAACCATTAATTTTCTGTGAACTGACAGACTGATTAAAAAGCACATTTCCAGAACTCCTCTTCGTCGTGGATTGAGGCTTTAAACGTACTAGACAAACGCAGACTCCTCCTCCTCCTGTTTGTTCAGAGTCAGTCCATTGACTGTGGATTCAGTTCTCCCCCCCCCCCGCTGCGATAGTTCAACTCAAAGCACTTTCTTCAGCAAACAGAATGTAGTGTTACAGCCGTTAATAATGAATTAGCAACTGAGTTCAAAGCGCACACACGCCTACACATACGGAGCAATCAGAGAAAAGTTTAGCTACAGAAATAAAATATCTCCACAGTTTTCACCAGCCTTGAAAGTGTTAAAATCTTCAGTGAGATTTCTTTTTTCTAGCTCTATGGTATAGACGGCCTTCACAATACTTGATTTTTTAAACCAAATATATGAAGTCCAGTCCATGCAGTTCTCAACCCCGTGGACCTTAATCTGTCCAAGGACCAACCCAAAACCAGAGAAGGCCTCGCGATATGGATTTGTTCTTTAAAAATGTATTTTGTGGCTGCAGTAAACATTGAAGCTCCTGTTGCGTGTTACTTATAACACAGCGTGACGTGCTGAGTGCTTGAAAGTCATCACGCTGTTCATTTATTCAAAGTAGTTCTTCTCTTATAAAACACACAGCAACAAACATCAGCTCATTTATTTACCTTATAAAGGGTGGGACTCATTAGAACCTCCAACCTTTACATATGTGAAACTGTATAAAAACAAGAGAGGTTATCTCCCCCCCCCCACGGGCAGGTTGTTTTTCAGCGTCTCTTCTTCCGATGAAAATCCGGGTTTGTGACTGAATGGTTGCAACACTTACGAAAACAGATGTTTGTTTCGTAGCTTCCATCTTTGAAAACCTGAAGAAAAAAAAGATTCTGTATCAAATCTGTCCAATAATCATTTTAGCGCTTGAATAGTATAAAAATAAAATATGACTAATAGAATGTTATTATAATATATAATAGAATATAATAGAATGTAGTTTATTTCTGCTGAACCAGGGAGCATGTACACCTCACTTCATGCTACATCCGTGTCCTTGGATGTAGCATGAACTGACAACAGAAATAAAAACAAAAGAATGTACAGTCTATGACTCAACTTTACATTTATTATATTGGCTGGGGTGATGAAACACAGGACGATAAGCCTGGAGAGCTCGGTTTCACGTTACTGGCAAAAACAGAAATTGCAGACTATTCCTTTAAGATAAAGAAATACAGTTGGCGCGGAAACTACGTGAAATAATAGATCCTCCCTTTTGGCTGGAGTAAGTGCTACCTGACGCTCCATTTTTTTGTGAAGGCAGATAAGCTGAGATCCGAATCGTTGGGAAGATTGTGTCATCTTTAGCTCATGTTTTCTCCTTCGTTATCACAACAGCACACCTCGCCGCGAGAAACCTCCATCCCCATCTGTCAGGTCAACGCTGATGACCAGCCAGATTTTTTGGTTGCCGTGGTATTTCTCCTGCGGGCGGAAAGCCAGACGCATGAGGGTTGTGTTTCACTGCTAAATGACTAAATGGCTGTTTGTCGAGAGAGAAAACATATTTCTGCGTGTAGGTGCATGTGTGTGAGCGTTGGTTAACCGGTTCCTAAGCTTCCAGGTTTATAGGACATTCAGGCCTTTATTGTAATAATCTTGTGTCGCCTTGTGAAGTTCTTGGTGACGTGCTGCAGATGCTGCAGACGGTTTGGTGTCCATCACATTTTCAACAAAGATCACAATTAAAATCAATCTTTGAAAATCTAGCCAAAGCCTGCTGGCATTATATTTTCCCCAGAAGAGAGTCTGCAGCGTGCGGACGCATTGGCTGGAGCACTGTGCTCGGTGATTTGCTGCTTTATGGATGGACAAAGGAGTGGCAACTTGAGCCTGAGTGCACCTGAGGCGGGCACATTTGCATCGTTTCAGTACACTGACCGCATGTGAAGCACTTGGCTGAAGTCACACTCAGCGAGATGTGAGATGAGAATAGCAAGGAGGGAAAGCTGGGCCTGTTCCCGTCAAGCAAAGAAACGCGCCAGCTCGCTGTGTGAAATGTCTTCTGGGCCTCAGTGAGAGGCTCCTGGACAGCAACCTTCCTTCAGCAGAGAGCCTCCTGGAAAGTCTCCATGACCCAGTGAGGGTCCTCCTGATGCCGTATGAGCCGCGTGCATTCTCACAAGAAACATGATCATCAATGAGCCCACTCATAGATGTGATGCTGTAACTCTAATTAAAATTAGGATCACTGCTGCAAAATATGATCCTCCTGTAAAAAGACGTTCAGTAGTGTGCTCATCAGACACCACAGATCACTAAGAGGTGCTAAAGAAAGTGAACAATTCCATTTTCCAAAATCTAAAAGCGATTTCTTTAATTTTGAAAATTGCTTTTGATCTATTAGCTTCTCCTGCTCGCACCGTTCTCTGCTGGAGGAACACACACTCACACTCACCCTGCAGAGAGTTGGTGTGTGGGTTCACTGCAGGGTGCAGGTGAGACAGCTGAAGAAGTGTGTTTAGCACACACACACACACACACACATACTGTTTATCTGGAATATTACGCGTGTGTCTGCAGGTACGCTTACTCGCTTCATACCAAGTTTTAATCTGCTTTTGGTTCGGCAGTGATTTTCTACATTTTGTGGCGTCAGCTGCAGAAAGAGAGAACCAAGTGTTACATACAGTCACACATTCAAACTCCTACAGTGTGACAGTCACAGCAGGAGACCAGCTCAGATTTCTTTGCATGGCTCTTATCTGTCAACGCTGATCTTCCTTGAGATGCAGTTAAAGTTCACAGAAGTGTTGTTATCTTTTTAAGATTTCTGAATTTCATTGAGATCATTTTTTTCTGCCTGCAGCCAAAAGAGGGATGAGTTGTGATCTCTCCTACTTAAGATGCGTCGTTTGAGGAATTTCAAAGCTCTGTAGAACAAGTTGATCTTAACTTATCTACAGGAGTTTCTGCTCGATACCACTGTCATTGCACTTTCTTTCATGGGTGGGAAAAACAGGCGCTCGTGTTTCTCGTCACTCTGCCGACGGTGCGTGAACGCAGCGTTGTTCTTTTAATGAAAGACTAATAAAAAACAGTTTAAATTATACAAATGAACATGTTTTACATCCCGTATACGTAGCAGCACCGCCCGCTGGAGTCAGTTGTCAGTTGAATTTAGGTCATCCCTGAAATGGTTGGATTTGGTACTGGTGGTACTGGTGGTACTGGTGGTACTGGTGGTACTGGTGGTACTGGTGAGGATGGCTTCTGTTTGTACAGGCGTTCACTAAGAAGTTTTGTTTTGAAAAACCTTTGAATGTTCCAAACCTTCATCAACTATGTGTGGAAGTGTGTGAGCAGTGACACCGGAGGCTCCGCTATTATCTGTGCTCAAAGTCATCTACTTTCCTGAATTTAGACTCCATCATCACAGTAGGTATTCCAAACTGAAATTAAAAACAACAAACAACCAGAAAATAGACTATAGAAAATAATAAAGGTAAAAAAAAAGATTCATTTTAGATCCACTGTCAAGAGATTCAACAGTCTGGTTTATTACATAATAAACATAATTATGTGAAGAGCTGGGGTTTAAAAAAAAGGTTAGATTTGATGTTGTGAAGATTCCTGTCGGCCTCTCTGCAAAGATTATTCACAGTTTTTACACAAATAGTTTATTTTCAACTAAAATGCAGCCATTCAGGAATGATCAAATGAAAATACCAGCTATTTAGTTAAGTTCAAGCCTGGTCAGGAGTCCGTGACTCCCGCATGCCACGCGCTTCTCTCTCTAAAGGCAAATCACAGTTAATACTCGGCTGCTTTGCACTGATATCAGAGTCGCTCCCCAGGGGTTTACAGAAGTTTCTTTCAACATTACGAAGCAAATATAATCCAGCAAATCCATAATCTATCAAATAATTAAGTGGTATCTTGGGGGCCCCCTAGTGGCCACGAGGCCCTATGCATCTGCATAGTCTGCATAGTCAGTCCTGCTAGTACATACTGTGAATTTAGGTTGTACTTTAATCAGTGTTCACAACGTTTTACCGGACACAGTAAAACAGACACAGTTACTAGAATAGACAACGTAACGCAGCTTGATTGAAGAGATGAACTCTTCACGTCTGTTTCATATCTGTTTACAGGCTCCGCTCACAGTTTGTTGTGTTTGTGAGACCGATTGTCTGTTTTTGTTCATTTTTAAAGTCTGTAGAAGAACATGTTGTACTTCAAATGTGATAACAGGAGACATATCTTGAGTGGAACGTCTTATACAAATGGACAGTGGAAGAACAGAGACGTGACGGTGAAGTCCTGAAATATTAAACCGTCACACAGACGCATCTGTCATGATTTTGATTAATCGCCTCCAAATCAAACAGCAGAGTGTCAGTGATACTTTGATTCATCTGGTTCGTTCTCATTAGGTCCCTTTAGCGCTGCACAAAACTGTGGTGTGATTTGTGTTCCAGTCTGACATTCACCAGTCACCTCACCGTCATGCCCATAACCTGGGCACTAGTTCACCAATGATCTGCTTCCATCTATCGCCTGGTCTGGAAAAGTCATGTGACACACACGGGCTGACACGTTCACACATGCACATCCTTATCTAATTAAACTGCAGCTTTGTGCGGTGATGTAACTGCATAGGCTGACATCACAGTTACGATTAAAATGATGCAGCACTAGTCCCTCCAGGATTCTTTCTGGCTCCGTCAAATAAAAACAACCCCCCCAAAAAAAACAGAGGAGATGATCTACATTGAATATAATTGCTACCATTTTACATTTCATCATTTCCCTGGCTGTATGAGAATGGCTGTCCTACTTCTTCATGTTCTTGTGTTTTTCTTCGTGCTCTGAAGGGAGTCGACTGTGTGCGTGTCTTGATTGCGGTGATATCAGCATATATTTACAGAAACTCTTCGGTGAAATTAGCTAATAATTGCTTAGGCAGTGTGTAAACTGCATAACACTCCTGTAATAACAAAAGATCCGTTTAAGACTCTTACCGGTGCAAGTTAAAAGCTCTCCTGACAGTTGAGTCACCGTTATATACATTTATTAGGAACACTGTGTGTCAGGATCTTTATGTATTCAAGCTGCTCAACACGCTGAGCTGATTGAATAATTACAGTCAGAGTCTGAGACACTTTGTTCAAGTACTATAAACGTACAGAAATGTGTCTTGGTGTAGGTTCTTAGTGGAATCATATCCTCTATAAAACCTATTCCCACAGTTCATTATGTTAGTCGTCGTCTCAGACTCTTCATTTGTCTACATGATCAGGTCTCTCCAGCGGCTCCAGATCTCTTGGCGAAGTCTTCATAGAAACTCGGAGGCTCCTCAGCAAAATGATTACGGACAAGTGCAGAGCCTCATGAGTTCACCGCACGTTTCAAACGTTGGTGCCAAAGACGATTGTCTTCACTGCACCTCCGCTCAGTCGGGCGTGGTGGGCAGCACCCCCGACGTCTTTACTGCCAGTGACAGACTGGTGTCTCAAAGTGCTCCACGTTTCTGAGTCTGGTGATGTTCTTGGATTTTACTGCGTGTTTATACGTTGAGTTTTTCCTCCTTTAATTTCCTCTTTAAGCAGCTGTCCTCTGGGAAGGACCGTGCTCAGGATAATGAGACAGATGAATGCGAACATGCTGCTGCAACCAGACGAGATGCGCTTAGAAAGAAACTGAGGAGGTTTCTTCGTTGGCAACAACACACTAATAATTATCATAACTTTGGATTAAAGTTAAGAGTCTTTAGTAACAAATCACATCACGCTCATCCTGTGGTCCCACCAGCACGAATTCATTTCATCAACCAGGAGTTGACTCGTCTCCTTCTGGGACTTTTCTTTCCGCTGCACGTGGAAAAGCCGCGTCTCTCCTATCTTCAAAAACACCTTGTGTTGCCTTCTCCTGCTCACTCACATATTCTATTATCTACAGGCAAAAAGAATCCCTCTCCCTCTGGAGCTTTCTCTTTTGTTTATATTTCTATCATTTAGTATCTCTACAACATTGCGGTATCTTTGACCCTGCACTCATTACCGCTGGATCCTTGCTGTGGGGCAGTCACAAGTTTCTTGCTGTGAAAAACACTCTGTTCAAACAAAACCCTAAAATACACAAACAGGAGTAAAAGCAAATGCACTTAAAATAACCGTGGAGGTTAAATTATTTGCAGTTACTCTGAGGGTATGGGACAAATAAATCTTTCTGACACATTTTTATTTAGATGCAGCTTGAAGAGTGAAAATGCAAATAAATGAGGACGTCTTCTCCGACAAAATGATTGCTCGCCTGCGCGGGAGAAGACGTTATGAGTCATTCTAAAATATTGATGTGCAGAGAGTAATCTTGTTTTTGGAGATATTGACTAATAAATTGTAGGTAGCAACATGTCTTTTCAGGTCTGCGTTTTCAGTACTGACTGACACACAACACAACAACCTGCCAGTAAAAACTCACAATGCTTCAGCTAATGACTTAGATTCTGTGTTCTGTGTCAGGCATTGTACTTTTGGATGACTTTTCCAACTTCTATTCAGTCATTTGACACGCGTCCGTCTGAACATTAATGCTGCCCAGTGTTTTTCAGTAAAATATAGAAACAGCGCTTTGGAAGGATCATAAATCGTGTCGCAAACGTTAACACCAGTCTCCTAATATGTGGTTACAGAGTAGGAGTAGGTGCCTCACAGACTAAGTTGTACAGAAACATATTACCCTGTTATTTTCAGTCGGTAGTGTAAAGTGCCACCTTCATCATCATCAGCAGCAGAGATCCAGCACACGGCGAGTCAGTGCATAAGTTGTTTTTGGAGATAACTGTATTAAAATCTCCACAAACCGTCCTGACATATTAACATTTAATTTTTTTTTTTTACAATCGATAGCAGCTCAACACGACAGAATCCTGGAATTAACATAAAATTCCGGAGATAGGGTTTGACCGGGCCGCGTTGTGTTTATGGATGCTTAAACGTCTGAGTCGAGGGCACCTCAGGAGGCTGAGCTATGAGACGCTCCTTATCATCACTCAGGTTCTTACCTCAAAGGTGAGCTTTGCATCGCAATCTGCATTAAAGATGTTTCCCCTGCTTGTCTCTCTCAAGCCACCTCTTTCCGTCTCCCTCTTCATTATTCCATCCCTCTCGTTCAAACACACAGGCTAAAATCTTTTATCCCACTCAACAAACCTCCTCTCTCGCATTAACAAGAACAAGATCCCTCTCTCTCTCTCTCTCTCTCTCTCTTCCTTCCTCTCTCAGTTTTCATCCCTCGCCTTCTTCTCTCCATCTGTTCTGCAGATGAAAGGAGGCTGTGGTCGCTCTCTGTTGGGGTTTAAACATCCTTTTTGATTCCTGTTCAAGGCAGAAATTATTCCAACGAAGCAGCGTGTTATCTGTAGCGAGATTGTATCGCAGGAAAACATCTCTGTCAAATGGGCATCTACCGCTAGTGCTTCTTATTTAATAAGACCAGACATGTTTAGTCACATGCAAGCCATGCTACGGTACACGTCTTGGAAAAGTATTAAATCGTTGACGTGAGTCACACAGTCGCTGGATAGAAAGTCTTACCTAAAAAAAGATTAGTTGTATACACCCCTGTAAACGATCAAACTTGGTTGCCCTTATCACCCGAAGTGATTCGAGTCGGTCTGATCCTTCCTGGCGTCTTTAAATAAGTCGTAGTGTAAATATCATGGTTCGCTTTAGCAGAACAAAGGAACAGTTTGCTCCTCCATTAAGAGCCTGATGGGTAGGTGATGCAAGCTTGATGTGAAGTGACATTTGAGGCGAACAAGTCTTTATTGCAGCTTGTTCAATGTAAATAATAGTTTGGAGACAGGTTGCTGATATTGCAGAAGTCGTTGCTGATTGCCATCGATTCTCCACATTACTATAAGTGTTCGTCTCGTTGGAGACGGAGAAGGTGAAGCGTGTCAGCCGGCTGTCACCCGAGGAGCATGAGTGGAAGACTATAGTACGATTGTCTATTGTCTGTAAACTAACTGTCGGGTAAACTAACTGTCAGGTAAACTGTCAGGTTAAGTTAACTGTTAGGTTAAGTCTGTCAGGTTAAGCTAACTGTCGGGTTAAGTTAACTGTCGGGTTAATTAACTGTCAGGTAAACTAACTGTCAGGTAAACTGTCAGGTTAAGCTAACTGTCAGGTTAAGATAACTGTCGGGTTAAGTTAACTGTCGGGTAAAGTTAACTGTCAGGTTAAGATAACTGTTGGGGTTAGGTTAACTGTCGGGTTAAGTTAACTGTCGGGTAAAGTTAAGTGTCAGGTTAAGTTAACTGTTGGGGTTAGGTTAACTGTCGGGTAAAGTTAACTGTCAGGTTAAGTTAACTGTTGGGGTTAGGTTAACTGTCGGGTAAAGTTAACTGTTGGGGTTAGGTTAACTGTCGGGTTAAGTTAACTGTTGGGGTTAGGTTAACTGTCAGGTAAAGTTAACTGTCAGGTTAAGTTAACTGTTGGGGTTACGTTAACTGTCGGGTTAAGTTAACTGTTGGGGTTAGGTTAACTGTCGGGTTAGGTTAACTGTCGGGTAAAGTTAACTGCCGGGTTAAGTTAACTGTTGGGGTTAGGTTAACTGTTGGGTAAAGTTAACTGTCGGGTTAAGTTAACTGTTGGGGTTAGGTTAACTGCCGGGTTAAGTTAACTGTTGGGGTTAGGTTAACTGTTGGGTAAAGTTAACTGTCAGGTTAAGTTAACTGTTGGGGTTAGGTTAACTGTCGGGTAAAGTTAACTGTCGGGTTAAGTTAACTGTTGGGGTTAGG